>NJDD01006202.1:11838-26323 GCA_002245505.1 Calephelis nemesis | reverse complement strand
ATTAGTATAAAGTATAAAGGTAAAAAAAAAGTACTTTATGTACCTACTGACGTAGAAGTTTTGGCGCCAACATGAAAGTAGATGATTTTGGTGTTCAGAATTTTGGTTTTATAATTTGTGTGAAAATAATTGTAATTCAAGGATGTGACGTACTAATAAATTAACAAATTTGTAAACTTCAAGAAATTAAAACTAAAGACGTATTGAAGAACTCAGATAACCTTTGTATTAGTGAACACCCCAGCCGAAAAGACTTTTAAAAAGGGGAAGACAATATGTTCAGAAACTGAAGAACTGACTAAAATTTTAATACGAGAAGAATTTACTATTACGGAAGACTTGGCAGCATGGCCGAAAGGTCTTAGCCGGCTCCAGAAAGGGGCAAATTAACCTTAAAAAAAAGTAGTGTTAGTCAAATTTGAAAATGTCATTTGTCAAATGATGAAAAGTTTGGTGAAAAGCAAAGCAGAGCGGTACCTAGTAAAAATATTATTTCAACAAATATGTGTTTTTATTTTCAGTTTCATTCGCATAGGTAATCACCGCGCCTAGTTTTAGTTATAAGGTATATATACGTATCTAATGGTTAACGCCGTGAGATTCATAAAATGAGTTCCAAAGAGAAAGACACTAAGTCCATACAAGACAAGTTAAAAGTATTCTTTAAAAAAGGAGGGCCTGGTTAGTATTACTAATTCTTTTTTGCACTTGTTATAACTGTGGTCCCTTAATATCATTAATTGTTTAATTTCGACTGTTTTCTAGCCCCACCCGCTGCACAAAATGAACTGGTAGTCACAGTAGACCTACGACGAGAACTGGGTCCAGAAACTCCACTACATCGCCGTTTACGAGCTGTAAAAGAAATAAGCGAAAAAGTCCTTTCTATTAGAGTTCAGGAGGTAAATGTTATTTTGTATTACCTTTCACATGTTGACTCTTAGACCTTTCCCTTTAATTAGCTGGGTGTTTGTCCAGGTTGGTTAATTGTAATATTATAATTGTTCTTTATCTTCAATAGGTGCATAACTTATTGAAGATATAGAATCATGAAGCTGGATTATGTTCTTTATCTTCAATAGGTGCATAACTTATTGAAGATATAGAATCATGAAGCTGGATTACCACTGGAGGTTACACTCCTAACAAAGATCTGATGTTATTTCCAAATATTCCTAACTCTAGAGGTCAGTGCTTAACTCTAGAGTTAGTCAGCAATATTTGAAAATTGACATCAGTAGAGTTACTCTTGAAATTTGATTTAATGAGAATTGGAGGTTGGAATCATATTATGTCATTTAAGGTTTTTAAAACAGTACAAGTGGATTATTAACATTTACACACAAATAAATTCAACAAATTCATTAAAATTGTTTTCATTTACTATTAAGTAATTGTTAATAATTCACCAGTATTGTGTTTAATAGTACTTAAAATTAAATAGGGTTGTTGTGCCAGTTCGTGTCCGCTTAGTGGAGTTTGCAGGTTTGAGGGAAAATATAAAAATGTTCTAGATCTAGTTTCAAATTAAATAATATTGTGACCCATCAGTAGTATAGTCTATTTTAGAACAAAGCTAAGTTTTAGCCAAAAATGTTTAGTGATTATGTTTTTAATAATTCAAATAATCAACATTAGGCGATTTCCCCAGATCGCGTCCACTCATTGACCAGTTTGCGTCCACCAATGCACCAGTTTGCGTCCACCGACTTAGACAAAAAAATATATGGAAATAATGTGTTTTAAGTATTTCTGAATAAAATACATTTGTTCACATCTAGTCACAATTTTGCTGGGTTGGCAGAGAATATAGAGTCTCACTAGCTACCTTCACATTCATTACTTTTTTCATACAAAGAAGCTGGTTGTGGAGGCTGGTGACAAGTGTTGGCCCCTGGTTAAATTAGCCATGAATTGTCAAACCAGGTCTCCTCGGGTAACTAAATACACCCATTCACTTGCAATGTATGTCTGTACTGTCAATCTTTCATCTGCTGTTCTTACAACATGAACGAACCATCGGAACATGTCCTTACTCATTACAGTAACAATAATTTCTTTCAATAAAACTCTTTCTCCGATTCCACTATTTCGATATTCTTGGACACATATCCCAGAGCTCTATCATTTTTTCCGATTTTCATGTTTTTCAACACACCCAACTCTGTTTTTTAGTAACATTGGGATAAGCACAGACTGTAAAGTGTCAAAATGTAATGTAATGAGTGTAGTCTCCTTAACAAACCTCACGTTGAAGTAGCTTACCCAATTCTCCGTTCACGCTATTTTCAGCATACACTCTCATTGTCATTATCATACCTTTACTTACCGTACTTTACTAAACTACCTTTCCCTGGAAAAGGCACTGCTGAGATAAATTAACTATTTTATTTGTTCTAGCACTATTATGTCTAATAAAACTCTTGAATCCGTTCTGGGCTACATGTCTTTCCCATGTTATTTTAGTTTTATTTGCATTCTAAAGTACGCTTTTCCTTTCCAATCGTCAGATGTCCCATCTCAAATGATATGAAGCCTATAATTACACCCTCATCCATCATTTGTTTATAGTAGGCAGGTACCACTATGTTACACAAATTTTCTTTATTTCCCATTCACAATATCTTAATTTAAGAAGACAGACATTTTAAAACCTTTAAAAGATTTAGTTAGATCTCAGGTAGTAAATTTTCTTTTAGAGATTTCACACCGAGCACATCCTTTGTGGCTTGAACAAGATGTATACTTTAATTGTTTCGAAGCCTTTTTACGAAAGTTTTTAGTTTCCTATAGTTTGTTTTTTTACCTATCGTGTTTTCTTTCGTTTCGTTTTCTAATAAAAGTACCGCCTCCCAGGATAGAACATATACCCAATTGGCAATAGATTTGCCACCTATAGCATTGTGGGACTAAGTATAATAGGCTAATCGTGGTTGTCCTAGTTGCACTTTTGTCAGCTTCTTTGCAGATACGAGCCTGAATATACTTACATATTTGCCTTTATGTAGTTTATTTATATAGTTAACATTTATATCACAGCTGCTTATATATAAATGGTATAAGTTAGAAACACTTCAATGACCTTGTTCCTTTCCGGAGCAGTGGCAGGTACTAGTCCCGAAGGGATGATGCAACGCACACTACCGACTGCCACCTTCATAAGACAGTCTGACTTAATTTTATAGAAGATTTAATTAAGATTTAGTATTCAAATAAACAATTGGACGCAAACTGGTATCCCCATTCATCCATCCATCCAGTTTGCGTCCAGGTAAAGTTCGATATCTATATTGTTTTCTTTTATCATATATATTATGTGGACGCGAATTGGCAATTTAAATAAGCAAAGTAATAATGGTAAAAGTAAATTAAAACATTGTTGTTACATATTTCTTTATAATAGAATAAAGTATCAAGTTCGAGATAGTAAGATGAGTTTGTGTCCACTGTGGACGCAAACTGGCTGATTCATAAAATTGGTGTGCCAGTTTGTGTCCACCTCATTTTAACTTTTAAAAATACGATAATCAATCAAAATCATCATCATTTTTATTCTTATATTCATTTTCAAGGTCTAGGAATAAATGCAATCTTTAAATAAACTTAAAATATTAAGAAATTTATATATGAAACGCGCGCCGGTTCACTATTTTTACGAAAATCATAGATATTTACACACTTTTTTGCATAGCTAAGATTAATTATTTTTTTTTGGCAAGAAAAGTTATGCAAACGGTTCTTTTGTCTGTGTATGTGTGTTTCTAATACATATAATGTATTATAGGCAGAAACGACTTTTCATTTTCCTAGTTGTAAGTATACTTATTTTCAAGAGTTTTTCAAACGCTGCCCGCGAAGTAGACGCAAACTGGGTGGTGGACGCAAACAGGCACACTTACCCTACTCAAATTTAATTACAAACTGTGTACCTGATATGTGAGCTAATCAAAATTTGTGAAGTATGTTTTGTAATCACCTATTTTATGATTATAACAATAGTGTCATTTATTCTAGAAGTAGAATTATGAATTTGAAGGAATATACAAAAATATTTTAGCTCTAGTTTTGAATGAAAAATCTTAAAATTAATTTTTGAAGTTAAAACTTCTTTAGCAGCGTTGCGCAATTTTTTTTGGAATGGGTAAAAACTTATAAACTCTCGTCAGACCGTAAGACGGCGCAGGGCTCTTGCGCGAGATCTAAAATAAAACATAGATTCGTTGCTATTTATGTATTGCTTAAATATTTCCGAAGAGTATAGGATTTGCTATGGATAATACGCCGCAATGTACCTACCATTACATTCTCACAAGACAACATGATAGCAGATACATATAATATCAACAGACATTGCTCTATTTGTTCCATCTTGAAAATAAGCTTTGTCTGCAGACAAGCAATGTATCGATGTACAGATAATATGACAATGCTCCTAGGCGTCACATAGTCTTACTTTAAGGAGTTTTTATCAAGACAAACGCAGGTTATTGATGTCAAAATCATATTTGTGCATAAATGATAGTACTTTCATACTGATAATTAAAGCAATTCATGCAAAATTATTCCATTCAAGTTTTCACTTCTGCCAGCACTCCCGGAGTGCAACCCGTCTTTTTTTATGAACCTCCAACAAATGGTCCATCTTTCAAAAGTTACAATACTACATACAGACAAACTCATACAGACAAACAACATATCCTACCACACTGTGTGCAAACATCTCTTTCATCATCATCTTTGCAGTTGCAAAGATTAAGAAATATAATACTTTAACTTTCAAACTATGATTGAAATTTATTCATTTTTGATCAATTTATTCATCTTCACCACTCAATTAATTATTTTTTTTATAATATTAGAATGCAAACAAGCAGATGGATTTCCTGCTTGTAAGAAATTCCAGCTGCCTAGAGACACCAAATTCCAAAAGTGGTAATTGTGCGTTCCAAACCTGAGGCTGGGATGTTAGGCTGGCAAAAGTAAGTTTACCGGCTACCTTAATCGGACCGGAACATGTCAACGTCAAGCACTGACGTTATGGCGGTAGAAATCCGGGCGAGTCGCTGCGAAACTACTACCTAGTAGGATGTCACGGTCTTAGTGACGGTAAGCCTAAGCTCGCCTTTCACGAGCTGCCTGGCAGTAAGGCAGATGCTCTATTCTGCAAGGGAGCCCAGACCAGGGGTTAAATGTCTGAAATATTTTAATATACAAGCCTATTGTGTCAAAGCACGGAATGAATGGCAACACTTGAAACTGACCGAGGAGCAATGGGACAGAATGTTAGCTTGTTGAAGAGTTGCGATTCGTGAAGTTGCATTAAGAGCAATTGCCGTCCAATAACATGACCAGACTCTACCCATGGTCGGTGCCTCCAAGTTTACCACAGAGGAGGTCACAATTCATGTTGGATTATCCTATCCTTTGATAAAAAAAAATTATGTTGACTTTTTTAGATATCTTAGTTTCTAGGACATAGTATGTTATGCAATAAAGCCTTATAATCCAAGTTTAGGGTACAATTCGTATAAATTTAATATATACACATATTTACAAGAAGACCCGTAACTGGATGTGCCTCTTGGCATAGACCTCCTTCACATCTCTCGTTGTTCACTGTCGTTACCAGCCTGATCCGATGTGGTGTTACAGTTAAAACATATTTATTTATCTTATCTATATATATCTATATATATTGGCCAGAAGCGTGACGTCGCGATCCCTGCCAGTCCATTGGACTGCAATTCTGGCCCGAAAAAGTACCGCAGAGCGGGTTAGGGCGTTCCCTGGAGGCGACATGTACCGATCCGCCCTCGTCGGTACGAAAAGAGGCAGATGCGGCGATGGGGGCCTCCAGGCCCGTACAGACGAATCGAGGAGTGGAGAGTGTCAAATAGGCACCTGGAATGTGAGAGGGGGAATGGAAGCGAAGACGAATGAATTGATTGATGTAATGGATGAGAGATATACAATGCGAATGTGGATGGATCAAGGCTGACATTTCACGATCAGATCAATCGGATATTATCCGAGGGTGGTGTCAAGAGTCTCCGAAAACGGCGTGTTTGTATGAAAAGGGTAATAAATGTGATGGAAGCAAGACAGTTTTGTCAGGATCGTGAGATGTGGCACTCGATACTCTCTGCCTACCCCGTAAGGGACTTGGCGTGAAGATACGTATGAATGTATGTATATATAATTCTTTGTAATTATTTTCTTTAAAACTAAAAAATGTTTATCAGATACTTTTTATTTATTTTATTAAATAGATACTATGTGTTCGTCGGTCCTTGATATTATGCAAAGTTTCAATTCAATCCGACTTTTGTTTTGTTTGTAGTTGAAACAGGTTGAAAGTGGGTGCAAAGCACGTTTTAAGATACCGTTATATAGGGACGTAGACACGAACTAAGTTAATAAAAGCTGCTTAAAGAATAATAACCAACATTTTTGAACTTTTAGGGTGGAGTAGAAAAAATATGGGCAAGCATTAGAGATTTGCTAGGAGATCCAAACACTGAAGCTCGACACGCAGCTCTGACCCTGTTGAAATGTATTGCTGAAGGGCCCACCGAGCTTCTGATAATGAGGACCATCCTGTTCAGGTTCCTGCAGGAAACTCATCCCACACACCCTGCTGACGACTATCAATTACGATTTAAACTACTTTACACTCTCACAAACACAGGAAAAGATATAAAGTGTTTCGAAGAACATGTAAGTAACCACAGCCTCTGAAAAGTAAAAATAAATTTACGTAGTATTATTACACACACATACAACAAATACACAAATGTCCAAGCTCAGTAGCCAGTGCTCACCAGCATATTGAGGTCCGATGTTTCCTTATAAATGGTAGTAGTAGTCTTGTTAATGTGATCGTTATCGTATTCATTTGTATGAAAACCAGAGCAGCGCCGTTCCGGTCGTTTAAGGAACTAAAAATCGTTAGCAGGAACTTGATAATCTGGTCATAGTAAATGTTATCGTATAGCTAATGACAGTCGATGTATAGGATTTGGCAGCACGAACTTACTTTTGATGGATGATATCGTTGTATTCGACAGCTAGCTGTCGTAATCTTTCTCACCGTGAATTTCTCAGTGACAAAACTATAGTTACATTGTAACAATCTATAAAAATGTTATTTAACTGTTCAAAGGTGCTTTTTGTGACTAAACATTTTTATTTTTTTATAATAATATATATCCCAGGTCAAGTTACATGAATTGAATCTAACCCCAAAGTAAGCAAAGGTAAGTTGAATATACTATATAAACTCGTATGATAAATTCATATATCTTATATCAAATATTCTTATGATTGTTTAATTTTACTTGTAATTATCGTTTCGTTGCTATATATCATACAGAGAAATTTAACAGAGAGCTTTACTGTGTAAAATATTGAAAATCGTTAATTATAATAAAAGAGACTTTATAAATAGGTACCGCCTTAATAAAGCAGCATTCAGCAAAATATTTTTTGGAAGATTTTGTGAAAAAATCAAAACTTTTAAATTCAAAAGAGAGCCCGAAAAAATGCTAAAAAGCCGGTTACTTGTATTAGAACAATAACAAAAACTACTAAAACTTAGTTTTTGTTATTGTGGCCATACTTACACATCTATTTAGGAAAAAAATCTTGTGTCTATCGGTTGCAGAGTAAGAGATCTGTGACGCACAGCGAAGGCTTAATAATAGCGTTTGACATTAAATAAACTTTTATATGTTCCTGATTAAAATTCTGCGCAATTTCTCTCAGGTGTGTGACAGCGACATTCTAATTTTATATGTTATTATTGTTATTAAATATTGTGGAGCTACCTTCAAGACCAGAACAATGTACAAACATGGTTGCTAGGTAGGTTGCTCATTTAGCTCAAACATAAATAAAAAAATGTTTTACATTTTAAGTAATCTTTGTATTCACTTAAAAAATAGTTCTAATTATGTGCTTTGAAGTCAAAATGCTTAAAGTTTTAATCAAGAAATATTGAAATATTATCTAATTAACATTTATTTATTGCAGGTGATTCAAGTTATCCATAAAGATGAATTACCGCATTGGAAAACAGTCCTTAGAGTAAATTTATGTCCACCAAAAACACCTTTAAGCGTTTAATACACAATAATTTGGAAGAATTCTTTGCAAGGATTGCATTGTGAACCAGAAAAATGTGTTTAGATTATAATTGCATGTTTATTCTTCATAAGATGATTAAGATAACTTCATAACCTGACTATTAAATTTAACATTCCTGACTCTTACTATGAACAAGAGATGGTGGTTGAGAAACCTCTAAGGCCAGTGACACCACTGGAATGACACACTGGAAGGAACTTACCTACTAATCAGGGGCATAGCTATGGAGAGTGAATTGGTCGAAAGATATAAAAGGTTACATTGAAGTTATGGGTTGTGTTTATACAATAAAAATAGTTATGTGTTAAATTTATTCTAGCATTCTTAAGAATATCTACTCTGTAATGTGTGTAAATATCGTTGGCTGAGGCCTTTGATACAAGCACGTAGTTTGCTTGCTTTTATGTAAGATTCCGTTTATGTGTGATTTGGTCATTTGTTTTGTGAATACATATTTGATTTTATACATTACATAAAATACATATGTGTTTAAATATTTTTTGAGCAAATGAAGAAGAGATAGCACATAATTAGAGTTAAAAATTCGGTTACTCGTGGGTGCCCTAGTTGTGCCTCTGTCTATATCTTCGGGGATATGGGCGTGGAGGTACTTACTTACTTAACAATAGCTATACATATGTAATTTATGTTAGTTGGAAAAGTTGGAATAAAATTGTTTCCACCTTTTATGATTATTTATTATAATTATGCACCAAGTTAGTTAATAGTATTACCACAAATACAAAACTTCTCATAAGTAATAAACACTTCCAAAGTTTTATATTTCTTACACTTACCGATTGTACTTTTAAATTACTTATGTCGAAATCAGCCAAACATTTGACTACAAAGTATTTTATTTATGTAGATAAGTGTGATATTGAAAAATTGCTTACGTAACAATAGTTATCATCAAACCACGATTTATTATATCGTTACTGTAAGTTTATCAAAGATTTTTTTTATTAGATTAAGCTTAAATAGGAATAAATGAATAGTTTTTTTTATATTAAATGTCAAAACAATAAAACTTTTTTTTATATATATTCATAAACTACTAGGACTATCAAGTTATTTCCTAACGTTAGTTGTTACTATAGTATCGGACAGTAGTCCGGTCGTCCGGTCAGTAGTCGGTGGTAACCTAGGTAACGATAGTAGCATATAGCATACTAATGTCTCATGCTACCAATTCAACATCGTAATCGTCCTCAAATACCCTCGACTTCGTTTGAAATTGTCTGTATTAAACGCTGAACCATACCTAAAACTATTTGGTAGATATAAATTGTAACAGATAGATAGTCTTCGCATTACTAATATTATTACGGTTACAGTTTATTACCAAGTCCGAGCTCCGGTTCGGGGTAATTCGTACCTACATTCAAATATTTCTCTTCATTCCTGATTCCAGTTTATTTGATCACTTTATACTGAGAGTTGTTATGTCGGTACTCATTTCTAAACAAAAAGATTATGACTTGAAAAAAGAATTCGTTAAGAACATACTTTCTACAAAACAAAAAAATAGTAATAAAATCGGTCCACGCGTTCATAAAATTTAGCCAAATTTACATTTTGTCTTGTACCTCTCTTCTTCGGAAAACTCCCTAGTTAACGACATAAAAAGTAGCTTATAACTTTTCTTGGAATGTAGAGTACCTGCTGCCAAAGTTTCATAGGTTCGGCGTGAATAGCCGTCGGGACTAGCGATGCGCGACTTCGTATGATACGAGGGTGGATTGAAAAGTATTAGGCCGAAATAAGAAAATAAACACATATTAAATCAGTTAATTAAATTCATATTTTTGTACCATCAAGTTTAACGCACTTTTGCCATCTCTCATTCAGTGCACTTAGACCATTCAAAAAAACTCTTCCTTGGAGTCAAATTGTGCGTCTACAGCTGTTTTGACCTCGTCGTTTGTCGAAAATCTTTAACCTTCCAAGTGCTTTTTTAGGTAAGGGAACAGAAAGAAGTCTGACGGTACCAATTCAGATTAATTAGGCGAATGGGATAATACGTAGTTCAAAGCCACAATTGTGGATTTCAGCCATTGACGTGACAGACGTGTGAACACGGGCGTTATCTTGATGAAACAGGACATTTCTTGTGACCATTTCTGGATGTATTTCTTTTATTTCGTCTCGTAAACAAAGTAGTGTAAGACACAGTAGTGATGTGTTTTAATTGTTGTTTTGTTTCTGGCGTACAGTAATGAACCCATGTTTCGACCATTTTACCAAAACGGTCCAAAAACTCTTCTGCATCGGCTTCAAATAACTCCGAACAGTCACGTGAAATGGTCAATTGCGTCCTTTTTTGTTTAAGTGAAAGCAGTCGCGGAACCCATTTTGCATACACTTTGTGAAAACCCAATTCGTCGGCTATAAAAATTTCAGTTCGTTTATAAGAGATACTTATATCTATCATTTTTAATCTATAATATATATATATTATATTATACTCTATAATTTTTAATCTGCTATTTCCCAAATTTAAATCATGTACTTTTTTAAATTTTTCGTCAGCAGTTGATGTCGAAGGCATTCAAGATCCAGGGTTCAATTTTCACACTCTCTCTGTCACGCTTGAATTCTGCTGTTCTTTTTTTGACGGATGAGTAAAATAGAGCAGAATCCCCTAATGTACTGACCATATCATCACGGATGGCCTCCGGTGATTGCCCTTTCTTATGGAGTTACTTAATGGCGGCACTCTACTCGATTTGCTCCATCTGCAGAAAGTATGTCCGATGCTTTGTTAGAAAATGTATAAAATCACAACTAATTATCGCACACGTTTCTAACTTCACACAAATAACTACTTTTAACTGCACTTGATAATGTGGGTAGTTTTGAGTTTTAGAATTGAATGGAACTGTGTTAGGTCGAGTACTTTTAAATCCGCCCTCGTACTTATCATTCGGCTGTTCGGATCGTAACAAGCCGACCGCGTTTTAAATTATTCGACTTGACACATACGTGTCCCGAATGTGGCGTCACCGGCGCGCTCGGGGCGGCTCGAAGTTAGTTTTAAATTTGGCAGAGACATAGAGGGTAACTTGGATTAACACATAGGATAGTTTTTATCCCGAAAAACCCACCAGGGATTGAATGCGTCTTTAATTGCAAATTTTTAGTAATTTATGTTTTTTTTATTGCAGATTGGACCTTTCCTGTTAGAATGGTTGCCTCAGATATCGGTGCCGGCTCACATTGTAGAATTCATACATTTAATTACCAATGTTGTAAAGTTTAATGCAGTTTACTTAGATGAAGAAATTGTTCATGGTGTTGTAGAGTAAGTGGAAATGTATTTTTCTGTTTTTCAATTGGAGTATGACCAGACCAGACAGCAGCAGCCTTGCTTTACAGCATGCACCATCGCTCGGTCTGGTAACACTGTAGTGTAATGATTACCAAATTTTAATTTGAACAAAAATACAAACTAACATACAAATTTCTTGATTGTATCTTACAATAATATTTGTATTACTCTTACTGAACTGAGGATATGACATTGCAATTCTGATAACTATGTTTGTAGCTTTGTTCTCGGGTATTTCTTTTGAGATGGGTTTGATTTGGAAAAAGATTAATTTGAGCGCAGTAAAACCCAAAATAAATTTTATCTACATTCCACTATTACCGCCAGTTTCTGAAAAGCCAATCACAGTAGCAGTATCTAAACGTAACAATATGTCAAAAATGATCAGCTGCTTAACATGCCTCAGGATTCTGAAATGTTTGTTTAAAGCAAATAATGTGTCACTACAAAGTAATATAATGCAATTATCATTGCCTCTGTGCATGCATAATAATCGCCTCTGTGGTCTAGCGGTCCAAGTGTTGGACTTGATTTCGTGAGGTCCCGGGTTCGAATCTCAGGTTGGGCAATGGGTATGTCCCATTTTCTGATTAAAAAAAATGTTGCGAGGGTTTGGGTAAGTGCCCGGACTTAATATCTTCGGCTAGTCGTGGGTGCCCTAGTTGTGCCTCTACCAACCCCTTCAGGGATGTAGGCGTGAAGATACCCAAAAAAATTAAATTGATCTCAAGTACATAATCGATTCTAAGGAATAGTTACTAAAGAATAAAGTACAATTTTATGACGTGATGTTCATGAGATTTGTTTGAATATCGATACAAAATATTGACAAGTGTTTGTGATCCTTTGCTGTTATTTGTCTGATGTCATTGGTCATCCGTCGACGACTGTTCGTCATATATTATGAGTGTTAAAGTGTTAGGATTTTTCGGTTTAAAGATCATTTATTTCTCAAAAACAAATTACATTCACTTACATGAGAAAAGTGTTTGTTACATTAATTGTAATATTGTAAAAAACTTAATGCTAGGCGCCTAACGTATGTACATTAAAATATATTAAGTATTGAACAGGTAGGTAACTAAATTTTGCAAAACAAATGTTAATAATAGCGGGCTGTTTAACGAAATGAGTTGGAATTGTTTACAACTCATCGGAATAGACCGCCAAACATGTTCACCATTACGCAGAATTCAATTTTTACAGAATTCAATTTTTAACCTTATGTAGTTTATCTACTGGACTTGTGTTTGCTTTGTGATTTGGATCTTGTTGTTCAACAGTAATTTGGCCACTCTTTAAGTTACTTTAACTGAAGTATTAGGGTCAGAACTCAGTGACGAATACTCGGATACTGATGAATTAACTATACTGCTTTATATTGCTCGTTTCATCAATTTTATATAATATGTAGCTCCAAAAATTCGCATGTTATACCGATATTGCACTCAGAACGACATTTACAGCACTTTTTTTTTATTGAAACGACTTTTTCGTGAAAGCGATATCGTTAAAACAGTAAGTATCTAAAAACGGGATAAAAGACTAACACTTTTACATTTGTAATAATATCATACATTGGTAGTAACAATAAATATCATTCATTCAATTTAGTATGTCATACTCGTTCAATAGATCTCATTATACCTACATTTCCAACCCTATTGATTGTCTATGATCAATAAATGTCATTTTTCCACTATCGTTGTTTATTTAATTGGACTATCAAAGAAAAACTAAATGAAGATAATTTGTTTTTTAAAGTTTCTGACCTTCCTTCTCCAGTTCGCCAGGCTCAAATTGCCAAAAATCTTCAAAATTTTGGCCCTTATTGGGATTCAATAAATCGACCGTATTTAAATCTGACGCAATCGAGTATTTTTTGTTGTCCGAAAAGTTTAGACAGACTACATGCGATGGATATATAGGTTCTAGTTCTCATATGGTACAAGGCATCCCCCTCTCCTGAGCTACGACGAAAATCTCTTTTCGGACATCCCCAACAAAATGTCAACGATCTTCCGGTTCGATTTGTGACGGAGACGAGCATTAGCGTCATCGCTGTACTGTCAGTTTCCGAAACGCCAGTATTTGTGTGGTGTGACGTGATGTGCGTGACAGAGTGGCGTGCCAGCTGTGCGCGTACTCGGGCGAGGCGGGCGTGGTGCTGGCGAGCCTGGCGCTGCTGGAGGCCGTGGTCTCGTACTCGCTGCTGCCGCGCCGGGCGCTGCGCACCTTCGTGGCCGCGCTCTGCCGCACCGTCAACCTCGAGCACTACTGCCAGAACAGTTGGAAGGTGATCATAGATACATGTGCTAACTCATTTACTTATGGTAGTGTAGGTACACTTCAGACACTTCAAAATATTGGAATTCGAAGTAGTGTGTAAGTTTTTAAGTCTAAATTGTCTAAATTTGACTAATTTTGCAAGTTTAGGACGTCCCGTCTCTTTGGAACGAAGTTTTTTGTTTAAGAAAAGTTGTCACGAAAATTTTTGTTATAGTAAGCTATTGTAAGCTGTGCGGCGTGCGCATGTTTGTATGTCTGTCTGTGTGTGAGAGATAGAGTGATAAAGAGAGTGTGTAGGGAGGAGGGGAGAGAGAGAGAGAACTTCGTCCCATCTGGGTGTCCCTTGACATCTTTCAAGTTTTTTTTTTATTTTAATGGAAAACTACAATAGCACACTTCTAAAAAAATGTAAATGATGTGCATCAGAAGAATGAGCTACGTCCACTCTCTGGATCGCTAACTGTCTCCGTACATAAACGTTATAACGCAACATAACTCCGCTGCGGCCCGACAGTACCGGCGAACCAGCAGACTCGACGCTTTTGACGTTAGTACGGGCGGTGGTAGTTAAAATAGTGGCAAATTCATCAGTTAATTGGAAACACACGGTTATACTGACGATGACCCCTCACTTTGTACCGTCCGGGTGTTCCAGTTGATGCGGTATGTGGTGGGCGCGGACATGGGGCACGCGGCCATGCAGGAGATGGTAGAGATCCT
>NJDD01006201.1:8585-21723 GCA_002245505.1 Calephelis nemesis | reverse complement strand
TACGCTGGTCTGATTATAGATCCCGAAGATAGGAGCCGTTACTCTGGAGGGTTGCTGGTAAACCCGTCGAGTTTAGACTCATTACATTTGTCTCATCTAGACCTGTTCATATTTTCTGATGAAAAGGACTTGATGACAAGTACCTGATGAATGAACTGGGAGATAGTTAATGGATGGATGTTTGTGTACATGTTTGTGCACGCATGCACATACAGTGCATGCGCGCGTGTGTGTGTGGAGATTAAATTAAATATCTTCAATGTACAAAGCACTATTTTAGACTGTTATCATAAGTGTAATTACATTTAATATCCTTGCAATGAGAACTTGTAGTCGACACTGTTAATAAAACTTGGGTACAACAAAATATAATATTATGTAATACAAAAGCGCTGTTATTAGGCCATAAATAAAGTAGTTCCCTATATATTGGTATTTCACACACTACAGTACATCTATCTAGAAGAAGCTTTTTGTTTTAAATAACGCCATTTTGAAATATGCGACCGAGATGCGAACTCAAAACAATAATATATGTTTATTTCACATGGATCTATACAAAGATTCTTGTGACGCGGCTATATTAATCTAAAAACTACCACCGGATCGGAACGCGACCACTCACTGAGAAGATCCGGCGTAAGAAATTCAGCAGGCTTGTTGTTTTTCTTATAAATCTAATATACAAAAATATATTACATTCGTAATTTTTAGAGATTGAAATGAGGAACAATTATTCCCAAGCATTTCTGTCTTCTAAATATTTTGAAATCTTATGATAACCCTTGCCACAACCTAAAACCTATAAAACCGCGTAAGCGTAAGTACTCACGGAGCGGTTTTCAACCGCGCCCGCGGCGGTTGTGCGCCCGCAGGTTCTGTAGAATGTAGATTTATATGCAAAAATAAAGAGCACATTTCATAACGCGTTTAACACCCGCAACGCCCGCGGACACTTAAGTTTGCGAGCGAAGATTATAACCGCGATGGCTATGTTACCGGTCTCTTGAGTTTTGTAACAAAACCGCAGTACCGCGACCGCCACGGGCGCGGGTTAAAACCGCTCCGTCAGTTTTAAGTCTAAACGTCGACGATAACACCGGACCACTAGACCACAGAGACCATACAAGTACTTAAATGTTTTTATGATATTGGAAGGCAAACAAGCAGACGAATTTCCTAATGGTAAGAAATTCCCACCGCCTAGAGACACCAGAGGTGGTAATGGTGCGTTGACAACCTGAGGCCGGGATGTTAGGCCTCGAGCAAAAGTAACTTTACCGGCTACCTTACCCTCCGAACCGAAACACGTCATGACGATATGGCGGCAGGAATAGGTCCAATCCGGGTTAGTCGCTGCGAAACTCTACCACCTAGTGGGATGTCACGGTTTTAATGACTATATGGTAAGCCTATGCTCGCGTTTTACGAGCTACCTGGCAGGAAGGCAGATGGTCTAGTCTGCAAAGGAGCCCGGACCAACACGGGGAAAAGTGAGTGCTCGTATAATTACAAACTCCGAAATGCATTAGAACATTTAAACTACTTATCCACAAATTACAGAAGCGTGTTCATTTGGCACGATTTCGAGTGTCTACGAATAAGTTGGATGAGGTTTTGTCTGAAGTAAATAGAAATGAGATCGATCGAAAGGAGTGGGTGGGCTCAACAGGTACCTCGCCATAGTAACCGCCCCCGAGGGTGGCAGTACATATTTTGAGTAAATCATCCCGTTTCTATCATTAAAATCCCTCAATTACCTTTCATATTTTTTTCATAAAGAGCGGAGCTTGTTTGACAGCTGTTTGGATTCCATGTCGTTTTTGTTTACGATTTTGTTTTGTTCATTTTGAAGATATATTTAAATAAAAATATAGAATTTATACTTTTCATCATTGGCACTTAGTGGAGCCCCATTATATTATTTAGACAACTAACAATCAGTTCGGTAATTACTGAACGTTAAAATAAAAGAGACTTTTTTTTCAATATTTGTTAAAGTGAAACCGGTTGGATATGGAGTAACATAAAGTGTTAAATAAAATTTGTAGTAGAAAAATTTAAGAGGTAATTTAAAAATATAAACAGTTTTGTATATATATTTTAAGAACTATTCCCAGCAGTAGACTGGGGAAACACTATTCAAGATGTACCAAATAAGTTAAAACTAGATGGGATAATGTTGGGAATTTCAAAAGTTACCAAGGCCACCATCGGTTCGATCATCAGGTCAGCTCCACGTCATAATAATTTGGACATGACTTCTAGAGATCCCGGGTTCGATCCTCGCGTCAGGCGACATAAAAATAGAAAATTGAATATTTGCAATATTCTAGTAAAGATAACGTTTGCCACCTATAAGTTTATGGAAGTTAATGTCTTCGGCTAGTCGTGGGTTGTGCCTCTACCTACCTCTTTGGGAATTTGGGTGTCAAGATAATTTTTTTCTCTTTTTTAATAGTAAACAGTGTTATTATTAAAGTTTGTATAATGTAAAATATATGAATATAATGATAAAATATATGAAGGATTAAGATTACAAACACGAGCAACTTCGGGGACGACATTTAGTATTACACAAATTGTGAGCGAATTGGGAGCATTATTATTACATTCATAGAATGGTGTTGTATTGGCTGTAATTTAGATTCATATCTCGGGATGACAAGACCCTTTTATCCCGTATCAAGACAAAAATCAGCGGTTTTGTTTGTCCTCCCGTTTCAGATTTGGACATGATGTGGAAGGAATTATTTTTGATACCAAATATTTTTAGTTTGTTATGTAAACTTTGCGTACCAATTTAATCACAGGCAATTGCAAAAAACGACTTCGATTTCAATAAATAAATAATCTACATACATAATATATAAAGTATCATCACGCCCATTTCCCCGAAGAGGTAGGTAGAGGCACAACCAGGGCACCCACGGCTAGCCGAAGGCACTAAGTCCCACAATGTGATAGGTGGCAACCCTATCGCCAACCGGGAACATATCCAATCCCGGATATGTCCCGGGACCTCAAGTCTAACACTTGAACCGCTAGACCACAGAGCTCGTAAAACGCGAACATAGTCTTACCGTCACTAACACCGTGACATCTGACTAGGTGGTAGATTTTCGCAGCGACTCACCCGGGTTGGTACCACCACCTTACCTTTTCCTGCCGCCATAATGTCAATGCTTGCCGTTGACGTGTTCTGGTACGGAGGGTAATTTTAATAAATAAAAAATTTACTTTGGCTCGGAGCCTACCATCCCGGCCTTAGGTTGGCAACGCACCATTACCACCTAAGGTGTCTTGGTGGCGTGAATTTTTTACCACCAGGAAATCCGTCTGCTTGTTTGCTTTCCAATATCATAAAAAAAACTTGACGACCTCATCAATGATGAAGGCGTTAAGATAACCCGAGAATCGAACCCAGAATTTTAAGTAATTCACTGGATCACCAGACCATAGAGATGATAAACCTAAACAATTTTGTTATTAATATTAATTAAGTGTCCCAGTCTGCTAAAATATGTCCCATTATGTAAGCCACATTTAATATTTCACACCGAGATTGCTGTATATAAATAAACCCTTAGATACCTTTGATAAATACCTTCTTGATCGACAATTTAATTTCCCTTTGATCAAAGGCAACTTACATCACCAACTTTAATCAATACACCATTCAATTTAGCTTTCATACATACATTTCATCCATACTGGGATTTGATGCTATCGAAAATATGGTAGCCGTTTTTGATTATTGAATTTCGTGTTCATATTAAGTAAAATTAGTCATCTCTTATTATTACGTCCCGACGGTGACTTCATGAGGTCCCGGGTTCGATCCTCGGGTCGGACAACAAAAAAAAATAATAAATGCGTATTTTGTTTTATTAAAATAACGTCACGTAATAAAAATAAAGTTTCTCGGGATTAGAAATGTGCCCGGTTGGCGATAGGCTTGCCACCTATCACATTGTGAGACTTAGTATCTTCGGCTAGTGGGTGTCCTGGTTGTGCCTCAGCCTACCTCATTAGGGATAAAGGCGTGAAGATACTTACTTAAATTACGTTCTTCCTTAAAATTAGTCATTTTGACGAACTTTCGTGCAATGTTGTTCAAAGTGCACATGTAAAAGTTCTGAAATAAAACAAAGAGCTCGTGGAAAATTTTGGGACTGGTGTATTTCTTTCTTGGCGCCAAATCTCACTAAATATGACCTTGTGATAACTTTCAATGAATACTTATGACAAATTTAATTTTTTTTGCAAAATTTAAATATAAGTAAAAACAGATTTATCCTGAACACTAACATCATAAATATTAGAGTCTGCCTGTTAAACTTTCACAGCTAAGCTGCTGTATCGATTTGAACGAAATTTGATATGCATAACAACAAAGATTGAAATTCAACTATAGACTGTTTATTTAAATTTTTCACTGGCAAAGTTGCGGGTAAAAAGCTAATTTAATACATATGAAAACTACGTACTTGTTTCACCAATTCGAAAGTATGTTTGTTTGTGCTATCATGTCGCAATGAAGATTTAATTTAATATTAATCATAGCATACTACCTATTATTTATATGTGCTATTTACTAATAGGTTTGCAGGTGCTGCCAAGCCAATTTAATACTTACTTTATCATATAATTACTAGTTTAAGGCTTACTATCGACTTCAAACCTATTTTTAAATAGCACATGTAAATAATAGGTAATATATATGTTATGGTTAATATTAAATCTTCATTATTTTTTTCTTTTTAGTTTTGAAGTCGGCTGTTTTTGACGTACTTATTTTAATTTTAATATTTTAGTGTTAGTTAAATCAATCAGAATGTACCATTGTCCTAAGTAAAACAATTGATATTTTAAATGAGTAAGATATCTAATATGTTGCCAATTTTGTAATTAATTTAAAACAGTAACAAAATAACCCGAAAATGTCGATCCCCAAACTTTCCCTAATAAGATTAACACTGTGACCACAATAACAAAATTGAGTCACGAAAATCTTTAGAAACTTTCGTATTCACGTAACTTGGAAATATTTTGGGGCAATTTTGTCAACTTTATTGAATATTGGTTGAAATGTTATACAAATAAACAACTGGCGTGGGTACAAAAACTTTAATCAAAAAAGCTTTAATACAAAAATGTTTAGACGCGTGTTTAACTCAACATTGTATACAATTGACATCCACTCAATGACATAAAACACATGGTTTAAGTAACAGCATGCTATTAAGAATCTAACTTAAGACAGTGTTTAGAAATGCATGTGTTCAACAAGATTAATTTTTGAAGTGAAAACTTCTTTAGGCGCGTTGAGCGTTTTGGTAGAGGGTAAAATCCTCGGTTCGCGTCACCGACATGCTAATGATAATAGTATATCTATAGCTATGGAGAGCCAGACTAGCGCACGCGCAGTAGCCTGTGTACACGTATACACTAATACATCGACTATTTCTGACTGTATTATGTGCGCGTTGGACGCTTTTTCATATTTCATATAATTTTTGCATATAGTTTTAATTTCTCTCAACTTAATAGTTCCGTTTTCACTTCTATCGGCAGTCCCACGGCTGCTACTGTTTTTTTGTAGTACAACGGCAAAAAAAGTACGTTATGTGTCGAGTTAAAGAATCGAAATAACGGCAAATATTGACTAACCACTAGCCCATAACTTTACTCGGATTGAATTAAATTGAATTAAAAATCGTTTATTTCATATAGACCACAACAATGGACATTTGTAACCAGTATTGCCAACCGCACGATTTAAATCGTATTTATTTGAGTACGACTGTGTTGCTCGATATACAATCATATTTACATATTTTGGTATACCGTTGTATAATAGTAATTTTATAACAGTTTTAGTGAATTTTTAATGCGTACTATTTTTTTATTATTGACGAAACACAATATTAATACCCAGTAAAAATACTAGGGTATTAATTGTATATCAAAAAATAAAAGTTGGACACTCTGCTTTTGACGCACCTATACAATCCTCTGTGGTCTAGAGGTCCCGCATCGAACTTATCTTCTTGAGGTCCCGGGTTCGAACCCCGGGTCGGGCAACAAAAAAAACAGAAAATTTTAAATTTCAATTTTCTAATAAAAATGACGTTGCCTGAGATTGGATACATATCCAACATATCCAAGCCTATCTATCCAAGGCTTGCCACCTATCACATTATGGGACTTAGTGTCTTCGGCTAGTCGTGAGTGCTCTGTTTATGCCTCTGCCTTCTTCACCGGGGATAGGGGCGTGAAAATACATTACTAAAAGCTACCTTCAGACCGAGAGGAACTAAGAAAAGAACACACGATAATAACAGTTTTTCATCTTTTGATTGAAAGATGGCAATGCTTAGATAAATAACGCCAAAGCTATAACGTCGCTAAGTTGATATTATAGTCTGCATAACATAATGGAACATAACTCAAACCAAGAAGCACTTTAGTATGTGTTTATTAATAAGTCAGTTTATGTTAAACTTTTCCAAACCAAGCGTAATTAATCTAAAAATAAATAAACAAATTTTATTTTATCGTTTCGTATTTAATTTTTTTTTTATTCTTGGTTATTTCCATTAAAAAGATTTCGAAGGAAGGTATTTGACTTGTTGTTAGATAAAACATATTATAGTGTCGAAGATTTTCTTGTAGAAAAGAATTTATAGTAAAACAACTAATAATATAATAATTATTAACCAAATATAATGAAAGGTATGGTTGCCGAGGAGTTTGTTTCGCCGTTTCTTCTCCTGTCTGGCTAGGTTTGGAAACGGTGGTAGTTTACGGTAGACAGGGATAAATTCAATTTTAGTTATTAAATGATTTGGTAATAAATAATTAATCTAGTTATAAGTATAAATAATTGACTTAGAAGTTAAAGCAAATGTACCTTATTAAATAATATTTTTTATAAATGTTAAAATATTTGCACACCAAAATATGGTAGAATATGTTGATATACTTAAATATTTTTGTAACATCTAATTTACACACATGTTTCCGCAAATAAATAATTTTCTTTATTTCTTTCTTTCTTGGAATGGCCTTGGCGTCTGCCATTAGCTAAGTTTAATTGATTTGTCAAATTTGCAGCTGTGAATCGTGTGTGAATCGCACACACACCTTTTTTATTATTATTATTTAACATTTAATAATTATAAAAAAACTGCATCCATATTTTCTCTCGATCCTGCTGAAATTAATTTGATTATTTTTAACTTATGGAACATAAACAATGTCAATTATATGTGACCCAGGGATACCAACTGCATCTTTTATTATTTACCAGTAAAGATTGTCTCTGTGCTCTAGCAGTCCAGGTGTTGGACTAGACTTCATGAGGTCCCGGGTTTGATTCCCGTGTCGGACAACAAAAAGAAAATGTTGTTTTTTTCAATTTTATAATAAAACAAAATGTTGCTCGGTATTGGATATTTGCCCGGTAAGCGAACACCTGTCACATGGTTTCTTCGGATAGTCGTGGGTGCCTTGGTTGTGGCTCTGCCTACCTCTTCGGGGACAAGGACGCGAAGATACTTACTTACCAGTAAAGATGGTTTACCCTATTTAAAATTAAACCAATTTAAATGTTATCCTACTTAAATTTAAATAAAGTTAATTAAATAAATACAATATTACATTTAATAACAAATAAAATTGTTCAGTACATAAAATTGAATACGAATCGTCTCCCCGTATGTCACAGCTTCTGTAAACCGGTTGTAAACGGTTTAAAGTTTCCCCATTGGAAGCCGATTACCGGCTGGATGTGAGCCAAATATCTGAGCGGATCAACAAGTTGCTACTTCGTAGAGCTGCTACCGAATATTGTACACTTTACTAATATTTTAACCAAAGAAACACTTATACTGCTTTACGTATCACTTATGATCTATTATTTTATAAATAGCCTACCAATTTCGCTTATATCATCATCATCAGGGCATAGAACTCAAACTACTAAAATTACTTAAAGTTATTAGTTTAAGTTCTAGCCCTGATGATGCTGTCATATGCGAAAACGGTAGGCTATTTATAAAATAATGGATTATAAGTGTTAGGTAGAACAGTACAAGTGTTTCTTAATTAAAAAAAAATAATATTTGAAATTTTTTCCAAGCGCCGACGATGGAAAATATCAAATATACAAAAACTTTACTAATAGTCCAGTCATTATAAGCCATTAGGTGCCATTTTAGACACTTTGCAAATTTATCTTTTAAAAAATAGTATGGATGTATTATAATACATTCATGGTAATTTACATGCTTTAGGGGTTGCGCTCAGAGATATACCCAAAAATACGTTTTTGAAGTTATACTTCTTTAATGAAAGAAAAAATAATGAGGGTAAATTTTTACGATGACGAAAAACGTCACGAAAAACCGACATGATGAAGTTAGCTATAGATAACATTTTAGTTTTTCAAAAAAAGGTACCTTAAATATTAAATAAACTTTATTTAACTAAATAATGCATTATAATAAAACTTTTAATGTATTAAATACCCTTTTTCTATGGTTAGTGTCATTTTGTCTACAAATGTAAAATAAGGCAAAAGATAAAATTTTTAAAAAGATTTTTATCTTATTACGCCGAAGAAGTATAACTTCTAACGTGTGTACATAAGTATACACACATTTTTTTTTCTTTTACGCAGAACTAAAAATAATTTTGAAGTGAAAATTGGCACATGAGTTCTATAATACCGTGAAAATATAATAAAAATTAAAAAAAAATTAAATTTCGTAGTATTTGTTTTTATTAAAAGATGTGTAATGATTTAATATAATTAATATTTATATATATTAGTTGCTTACAATTTACCAGTTTTTGGAAAAAATACAGCACCATTTTAGTCGCTCTGTGGTCTTGGGGCTCAATTCTCGGGTCGAGCAAATCAAAATGTTTTTTTTTAATTTAAAGTAAATAAAAACTCGGGCTTGTATATACTGCCAGGTTGACTAGCTTACCTATTGTCATCAAGGGCGCCTTATTTATATCTTTTTCGGGATGCAGGCGAGTTGATACTTTTTTTACATTAACATCCTTTTAGGGTTGGCTCTCATTTTTCAGCACTGCAAGGCATTTTTCTGACGCTTTATCTTTTTCTGTCACCAAAAAACTTAAAAAAAATGCTGAAAAATGCATGATAGAAGCTGACAGACGAAGTACAACCTTTGCCGTACACGTTTTTTGAGTCATAGTCAGACACAAATTTACAATTTTTTAGTACTTATAAATATTATACCTATTGTTTTTTTTAACATACGGCTCTGCTGCTCTCCTGATTAACATTATAGTGTAAAACTCTGCCATCTAAATGTGGTTTCATAATTATTTCAACTTTTAACATTTTAATTTTTGCCATACTAACTGAACGGGAGGAAAGAAGTTATAATGACATGTCATATTCCTGGAGGGTAGACTAGCCAGCAGACTTGCACAATGGGCCTAAAAGGACAACTCCAGTATACAGGCTACGCTTATCTCTTACTGTGTCACGTGATGGTTCGCTGTCTTTTGTCTTAAAAATCTCCGAAATAACTCCGATTTTGATCAAATTTCGTATTTATCTGTAATTATGTTTAACACTGTTTTAGTTTAAAATCTTATCTGGTTCCTGCTGACACTGCGAGCAAGGGCTAGTTAAACTATACTATTAACTCAGAATTGAAAATGTTAACACAATGTTAATATTAAAACAAGAAAATCATTTCATATACAAAATTGACGCTGGTTTAATTTTAATAACTTTTATATCAGACTATTTGTAACGGGTCAGTGAGTACCGAGAGGTCACATTTGACTTGACTATATATTCAGGACAAAAAGCTCACGTTAATATTATTTTTGCAAAGTTGTTACAAAATGAAAGGTATATTTTTTAATTTGTGTGTGGGGATGCGATAGTTTTATCGTCATTCTGCCTGTTTGCTTTCCAATATCGTAAATTTAAAAAAGTAAAATAAAAGTGAAATTCTTTCGTGTTACTAAACGATGTCAGATAGACATTTTTGAAGTGAAACTTCTTTATCGGGGTTGGAAAAAAAATTACTTTTTCTTATCCCTACTATTATTGGAAAATAAAAGAATTTATATTTATGTCTATGATAATAAAAGCCTTTTATTAAACTTTATCTAATTTAACTCTATATAACCAATTTCTGTAAAGTAGCATATAGTAAATTATTTTTTGAAAAATAACGTTATAAAGAAGTTTCACTTCTTACGAGTGTATGCTAGTACACGCACACATTTTTAGTTACTATAAATTGTACCATTCTCATATATTGTAAACTAACTACTAGATAATCGAAATTCAAGACAAAGTTAATAAAAATGTATTTTACCTCACAATTCAATATTGTTTTTCATTCATTAAATGTCCAAAGAATTAACTAATCAAGTGAAAAAAAACGATAAAAAATAATTCGACCAACTCTCCACATACTCTTAGTATAAAGAATAAAATTTGTGACATAATACGGAAAATATCGTTCGCTGTATCATTCCCACCTCCCACACAATTATTTATTCAATATTGATTTTCCTACATTAAAACATTTCTAAAATGAGAGGTTAGATCGACCTACACCGAGCTGATAAGAATGAAACCGGTTTTATAGCAAATTTAGTAAATCCCCGTGTTGGTCCGGGCTCCTTAGTAGAATAGATCATCTGCCTTCCTTGCCAGGCAGCTCGTAAAAGGCGAGCATAGGCTCACCGTCACTAACACCGTGACATCTGACTAGGTGGTAGAGTTTAGCAGCGAGTCGCCCGGATTGATACCACCGCCTTACCTACTCCTGGCGCTATAACGTCATGACGTGTTCCGGTGTGGAGGGTAAGGTAGCCGGTAAACTTACTTTTGCTCGAGGCCTAACTCCTCAGGTTGGCAACGCACCATTACCACCTCTAGATGCCGTGAATTTTTTACTATCAGGAAATCCGTCCGCTTTTTTTTACTTCCAATATCATAAAAAAATCAGAAAATATATTAAAAATGGGGTGCCTACACAAATCCTAGACAATTTTTGTTTTATTTTTTAAAATGATTTTTATTCATTATTGGTACAATATTACGGTTTTATTCCGACTTAAAGTAGATATAAGAGGAAGTTGCAGAAGTTGGGTTGCCTGTTATATATCTGGATTGCCAGGTATAAACAGATAATTGTCGATGTTAGTTACTTTCACGGAATCGGATTGTAGAAAAAATATATCACCATTTGTGCAGTTTTATTACAATTTTTACAAATTTAGTTATACTTTTTGTTGACATGTAGAGTTGCCTGAAAAAAAATTGACAACATGAAAAACATTTTTTTTAATAATTAAAAATATTCAGTCTAGGATTTGTTCAGGCAACCCACTTGTAATATGATCGCTAATTATACTTACTTGACAAAAAACATGTTTAATTCTATTATCAGCTCGGTGTAAGTCGATTTTGGTTCGGATCTTCTACTATAACGTTCCCACCCTCCACGAATTCTATTTTACCGTATTGATTTCCTATCTCATCTTTCACCTCTCAAGCAGTAAGCTCTTGAGTGTTCTCCACGCTGACATTAGGAGCTCCTAAAGTTTTCGTTTAAGCGTTGGAACAAGAACAATTTACCTGTTCGTCGTAATCTGACTTTACGCTGCTTGATTCAAAAAGTTTGATGCCTTTTGATCTTTTCAATATTTTGAGCAAGCTCTCTTGTTGACAAAAAGCGGTAGCCTACGTTTAATATGTGTTTGTCTGCGTCTTTTGTGTAGACCATCTGCCTCTTTGCCTGGCAGCTCGTATTGGATCCACTATAATATCGTCGGTCGAATCATGAAAAGGCGTAACCAACAAAATGCCCATTTTGAGTTTGACTTGACGTGATGTCTTTTGACAAAAAAAAATCTTATATCGTCTAATGTAATAAAGCTAGTGAAAATATTTTAATAACTAAACATTAAGGGTTAAATTTACCTATTTAAAATAATATTGTATGGCCATAAAACTCATCGGTGATTTCTTTATTTCGCTGTCCTGTAAAGTTGTAAGAAAATAGTTGCGCCTATTCGTGATTCGACCGACGATATGCAACTTTGAATTTAACTAGAAAGTTCATTTTATTCATTCTGTTAAACGACATAATGAGCACTCAAATTTGGAAGTCAGAAAAAGAAGCGGTTAGTCACGTTTAGTTAGGATACCGGCATTGGTAAAAGCTGTAAAGTCGCAAATTTAAGGAAATCCTATCCACAAACAGAAATTGTTAGCCCTTTAGTTGGGGTTAAGCAAAACTATGGTGAAAAGGGTGTTGAATGAATACTTAGGACTACGAGCTTATCGCAGAAAAACAGAAAATCGCTTAGATTTGCGCCTAATGGACATGTGACTGAAGAGATCCCATGTTTTGTGAAAGCAGTAAATTTTTTTTACTGTGGAAGAGAGCTACAACTAACAAAATCATAAGGTGTACGCTCACAGCAACGACGAAGCAAGCTATCGTATTCCGCGTGTCTAGCGAGGCCATATTATCCTCAGTCATAGTTCGGTTTAAAGTCTTATTTTGAGGCTTAACTCCACTTTTGTGAGAATGTCATAAAAACAAATGCGATTGTGTATCAAAACACAGTACTCAAGGACCTTGTGGAATCTGTTTCTCATACCATGTTCCATAACAGGCTCTGGATATTCCAAGTACATTCTGCTCAAATAATAGCGAAAAAGAGCGAAAAGCACGGAAGACTGGCTAACTGCACTTGAAATTGACTTCATCCGCAACTAAGACTGGTCCTCTTCCAGTCCAGGCTTGAGTCCGTTGGATTACAAAATATGGCAACACTTGAAACAGAAGATCTGCTCAAAACCTCATCTCAATTAGGAGTCACCTAAGGCATCCCTGATCTAAGCAGCCGCCGATATTGACATGGACCTCGTGCGTGCTGCTGTAGACAACTGGCCGAACAGATTGAAGGCCTGTATTGAAAATTGCGGGCCCATTTTGAGTAAACATAATTAACATAAGAAGGCAGGTAAGTTTTATTCAGTTAATTTTGATAAACAAATTATTAATTTAAAAACAAATAGGTGATTATTTGACCGCCTCGTTGGTCGAGTGGCTAG
>NJDD01006200.1:195873-211547 GCA_002245505.1 Calephelis nemesis | reverse complement strand
AACGTCATGACGTGTTCCGGTTCGGAGGGTAAGGTAACCGGTACACTTACTTTTGCTCGAGGCCTAACACTCCGGCCTCAGGTTGGCAACGCACGATTACCACCTTTGGTAAAATTTTCTTTTGGTAAAATTCTCAATCAGAAACTCTACAACTTAACTAGCAACTCTGTTCACTGATAAGATGACCACACTCTGAAATCTAAATGCAGATTCGCCCAACGTCATTATACGAAAGTTTACATTTGTTTAAAATTCAACCGATTTGAATTAAATGCAATGCACGTAATTAGGACATTATAGTCACGAATTTCATAAAAGTTAGTAGGTACATGGTTATTAACTTTCAAAAATCACAAATTGAAGCTTAATGTAGGTACGATGTCTAACAAAATAACGTTTCGATTTTACGATTTAGGAATGTGCGAGTATTTTTTGTCATGTATGTAAATGCCCTTAACGTATGTTGTTAAACACTTATATGAAATTATTAAATGGCAAATAATTATGAAATTATTACGTGAAAAACTTTTATCGAAAAAGCTATTATGTTTTCTTGTTGTGTTTTCTACCATATGCTTTCTATTAAAGCCAAATTCAAATTATTTTTATGCTTAAAGATGGAAACATATTATCGGATGCGGCTTACAGACGCGACTGATAAATATGTACATAACGTCCGCGGTCACGGTCAAGGTCATGTTCGCGAATTATTGTATGTTTCCTTCTTAAACCTTCGTGAGTCTACGGCTTACGCCTAATATACCCTAAAACGCCTAAAGAAATACCGTCAGCCCAAAGGGCCTTACGGTATTTTAATTTGCATGGAAGTGTGTATCTGCCGTAAGACAATTTTACTTAATTTGCATCAAGTTATTACGAGGTTTCGCAACATAGAGACGAAAACATACTATCGGATGCGGTTGAAGGACGCGGCTTACATACGCGACTTACAGGTTTCTGGATAATAAAAGTAGACTGAGACTTGCAAACTGTTGAACGTAAGTCACGAAAGTAACCTTGAGCGTTCGGACGGCCGAAAAGCCAAGATATCTTATATGCTGGATGTTTCATGTAATCCCGAAGCGTCTGCGGACGGTATGTTCACGTTTGTCAGTCGCGGCTATAAGTCGCTTTTGCACGCCGCGTCCGATAGTATGTTTCCAGCGTTAGGCTTAACTTATTCAAAATCGGTCATAAATCGTCATAATCAGGAATCTTAATTGATTCAGTGAGATTTGGCGGCATCAGGATTAATTACTACTTCACTTGTGTATTTTTAGTGAACAAAATTATACAAATAGTGTTTCATTTTTGGTGGTAAATTGACTTGTTTTGTTTTATATTCATAATTAATTCAATAATTATTAAAAAAACTATGTATTTTCTCTACATCCCGCCGAAATTAACCTTACGGTTTGACTTAATTTGTCGTTAACACAAATATTGAAATTTAAAAAGTCAGTTAACGCAAATAAATTATCATTAAAATAATAATGGTTTCGTCAGAGACTTAGCAGAAGTGTGCCTCAGATACAAACAAAAACCGAATTTTTAAAAATTACCTAAATGTTGAACAACATACTTATTTCAAAAACGCCTTCTACTTAAATTTTTAAATTGATGTAAGTAAAAAAATCTCTAATTGATAGAGAGGCTTCGATTCAAGCAACAGTAATAATTATTATAACGCTACTACAAAAACATTCAACGTTCCAAAATTGAAAACCTAATGTTAAATAAAATACATAACAAAAGTCTTTGAGCATTAATATGTAAATTGCATTCTTACCATACGTATATACAACTAGTCAATAATATACAATAACTACCAGGTAATACATAATTTACAAGAAAATCCATACATCTAAGTAGTCATGTATTTTACAATAATTTACAAAAGCCTTAAATATTTAAAATGATATGCAAAAAGCTATTATTATAGCCCAGGACATTTATTAAATTAATGCATCTAACACAATACTGATTTTATCTTTTGTAAAAATAAATTAATAAAAATAAAGTTCTGGAATGTATTCTTAATGTAATGCTAAAATGGAATGATTAAGAACTTTTATAAGTATAACTTCAAAAATATTTGGCACATCAGAACATTAAAATGTGTTCTTTATTCAAAAAATCGAAATAGCAGTTGGTTTGACTGTGCAAGTACGTTTAGTAACTAGCTGAAATGTCAAAAAAGTAACTATAACTAGGTAAATAGTTATAGTTGTAACATTTTACCATATAACTTGAGAGAAAAACTGACTTCTTACCTACCTAGTTTTGTTTTTGGGTGTCGGTGTATGTCATAAATATTACTTTAATAACTTCCCCACAAGAAGAGTAACTTCTAAAAATATGTATAAAAAAGGGCTTAATTGTCAAAATTTATTAATTTGAAAGAAAAAAGAACATTTCATGCTGAGGTTGCGAATATAAAAAATATTTTTATATTTTGGTCGTAAACATACAATTTGTAAAACCGACAAGACTTTTTGTCAACTAGTTCCTAAACGTAATTAAAATTAAAATCCAATAACTTAAAATTCAACATGTAAGTATTCTTATGAATAATTTTCTGTTATTGAAACACACTAATCTTCGTTTTCCCCATTTTTGGACGTCATTAACATATTTTTATTCAATACGGCTATGAGCTCGATGTATACCAATTAGTATTGGAAGGAGCTGACTTATCTGACTGGTGCGAGTGTGATGCATGAGGTGCATGAGCCTGGGGATGGTAAAGATGGAAAGACGATGGCGGGTGGAAGAACTGAGACTGGTCTATTGAAGACGCGTAATCTAATGGTCCAGGAACAGCAGAGTAAGCCTGAGGTTTTAACGGTAAGGGAGCTTCTCCCAAATATGAATGCCGTAAAGCCTCAGAATATGCACTATTATCATAAGACAAAGCATATTGTTGCTTATCTCTCGGTGAAACTGAGCCAGGAGGCGTCATAGCTGAATGATAGTCTGCGTAACCTCCATATGCTAATGAGCTTATGTCTGTAGTTTTATGACCTAGGTGTTCGCTATATCCAGATCCTTCACTCCCAGGAGGTGTAGGCAAGGGGCCTGTTTGACCATCCCCCGAGTAATATCCAGCAGATCTACCATCGCCTAAGATATTCGTTCTAATAACGCTTTCTCTGTTCGCGTAAAGTTGCCTTAATAATGCTGAAGCGGGCGTAGAGCTGTGGTTTCCAGGGATTTGCCTATTTAGATGATTCAAGTGATGACTTTGAGTTCCTATCCATTGTATTGTAGATTTTTGCTGTTGCTGCTTCAGTAGTGCATCGGTTGAAAAGTCAGTCGGCCGATGGTTAATTTCTTTGCCATCTAAAGCTACAGAAGGTAAATGCTTTGACATGGCGTTCTCTAAATCTCTTACAGACGTGGCATCACTAGATTCAGGTATGGATAAATTAGTTTTGTTAATATCTCTATCATTTGAAGGAATTGTAGCACCAGGGTTGGATGAACTCTTTCGTTTATCCTCTTCTCTGTCTCCTTCGTCTTCTTCTGTTGTGTGTTTTCTTTTCTTTAGCCTTCTAGCTGGCATAGGTGATGTTCGTTCTGGGGTTGTATGTAACGGTACAGGTTGGGTATCGCTGAGTCTTGTAAGATGCGTAACATCTGACGTAGGGGGAGCGCTAGATACTGAATCTGCATTAGACGGAGGTTCAGTTCTTTCAGCATTATGTCTTGTTGGTGGTTGAGAGGAACCAGATGTGTCCGCATCAGGAGGACCATTTTCAGGGTCTTGTGTTGTTTCCTCTCTTTTAACGCCTTGTACGCTTTCTTCGAGCTGGCAGCAGTCCATCACAGTGTTGGGGTATTCTCGACCACTGTAAAAGAAATAATAAACGCATTCTTAAAAATGCAAATGAGGGTAAATGTATGAATGCATTAAATGTTGATGTTATAAACTTCGAAGATAATTTCAGGTGTTTTTAATTATTTTGAGAAATAGAATAAGCCCAACAAAAGTGTACGATTGTATTATGTAATAACATGTATCTAATGGCTAAGCTGCAGAACAAAGCGCGGCATAAGAACCAGATGAGCGTATCTTCAGAAAAAATATTGTAGTATCTTTGTAAGCAATATAAACAAAAAAAAAATTGTATAATGCTCCAATAGTAGGACAACATATCATTTTTTTTTATCGCCAACTGTATACTATCTCTGTTAATGAGCTAGTAAAGTTTGAAGTGACGAATTGCCGCAGTATTTTTGCTCTCCTGTAAAATTTACAAAATGTAGATACGTTCATCTGGTTTTTATACCGCGAAAGTCTAGATGAAATAAGAAAATCAATAATACCAACCCTATACAAAATCGATTGATTAATAAATTGATTTTGTTACATAAACGTAATTGTAAAACTTATCAGTAATCATTTATAAAAGAACTTAATAATAGCGGGGTTAATGCAAAGAATCCATAACATTCTCACCTTATTACGTAATTGACACAAATAATATTTTGTTCTTCAGCATTTTTGGACGAACATACAACAGTGGCACATGTTTGCATCCAGGTATAGCCTCCTAATTTGTTCATTATCCTGTAGTAGTGTGTCAGAACTTGCCCCTTATTCATTACTGCAAAAAAAAGAAAAATATAATTATGCTTTGTAGTTAAAACTTGGTTTAAAATGGTAAGATGTTTGATGGGTCATTTATTTCGAACGGCCTAATAGCTGAATTAAATTTCCCAAATCATTTTTAAAAAAACACCATAAACCGGACTTAAATCTATGCTATGACGTTGTCACTAGAGCTATTGGGAAAAGTGCTAAGATTAAATCATAGTCGAATTAAATGATTTATTCATAAAAAACTTATTCAATTCCTTGTTAAAGGAATGAAGTGAATAAAATTTAAATCAATCTTAATTCTTTACTAACAGGTATCAATAAGCTTAACACAACAATCAATATTAATGTATTCGTCATGTTGATGTCGGGTACTTGATTAAGGATGAAACAATACCTTCGACCTTGAATTAGTGACTTAAATCACTCGATGACGATAGTATTCAAATCGGACTTAAATGTTGACAGTTGCATCAGATTTAAGCGCAGTTTAGACGATCAGTGTCACTTCAACATTATTACAAAAAAAACGTAAAGTTGTAAAAGATTTGTAAATATTGAAGACTAGCTTTTTTGTAATAGCCAACTATGCAAAACTCAATATTTTGTTTTTCCCAGTGTTCTCGAAGTTTTTCCTTTTTCTTATCTTTTAAACCTTCTCTGGACATCCATTCAAATTATATAGTAATTCAAAACCGAAATTAGCTTAATAGGTCCAGGTGTTCCTGAGTTTTAGCGAGATAACGAACAGCAATTGATTTTTATATAGGTATAAAGAAGACAATCAAATTTATAACATAATCACGATAAAGCTTAATAAGCTCACCCTTCGAATCCCAGATATGTTTATTAAAATTAGTGTTAAGTTTTTTTAGAATTTTCAAAAAAATATTGATTCACAAAAGTCTGGTCCTCATTTTTTTTCACCGTATTATTATTTTTTTTATGATAAGACAGCAAACGAACACATGGCTCCCCAGATGATAAGAGACGATACATACTTATTATATGCTACTGGTTACTATGGCCTGGATATTAGGCCTGTTGTGAAAATCTACCGACTACCCCACTTTACGGAAATATTATGACTGTCATTATGGCGGAATAGGTAAAGTGAAGGATCCCTGCCCGGGACTTGTTGCACTCTACCACCAGAGTATTTTTTTACTTTGCGAACCCGGACCAATACGTAGAAGTTGTTTACAACCGGATCATGAATTGAAGCAAGTTATTGACGGTTGCGACTATTGCTCAAATTTAACGCATTAGTTGGACAGTTTAGATTGATCGTGTAAAGATCTTATAATAAATGACAAAATACAAAGAACAAAGTGCTACACGTGTATTGTTACGTGAATCATTAAAACAATGTTGGTTTTTGGTTTTGTTATGTTATTGTTTATTGTAGCCATTTGTGAATTTTCAATGTATTTGGATGAGAGCCAAATGTTAGACATGAATTGTATGTATAGTTGTGGTTGCTTTTAAGATCCAACTGCGAAGAATGTAATAAAGCATAAGCAAAAAAAATATCTATTTACATTAACTTCTTACACAAAAAATGTTTACTGAAATATTTTTGATATTTACTTAAACAAAGTTATGTTACTTAATCAAATAAAAATCAATTCCATTTTGAAGTATGAGAAAGTATGTTTGTTAGTATAATATTTGCACTAAACCTACTTTTCCATATTGGTGATCAATTAAAATATTTTTAAGGAATTTTGAATACATTTCCTGTCTAAAAATGAATCAAAAGTAATAGCCCATATCTAGGCACTATGTAATATTATTACATAAGGTTATGGTTAAAGAATGGCATTGGCAGTTTGAGTTGAATTAGTTACTGATTCTGGCATAAAGATATGTTTAATTTTTTTGTATTAATAAAATACAATTAAGTATTTTGTAACAACTTATTTTCAATTCATTCAGATTTCATCTCCTCATTAGACTTGTTAAATATTAAAAAAGTTTTTTGATGAAGTCAACGTTCTCCGGGTTGGATAAGTGCCCGGTTGGCGATAGGTTTATTAGTTATTGCTCTACGGGACGTTATTATCATTACCTAATCGTAGCAAGTCTGATTTTACCTCTGCCTACCTTTTTGAAGATACAGGCGTTAAGATTTTTTCAATTTAAGATTTTTTATATTATTATATAGCTCACCGTCACTAGCACCGTGATATCCGACTAGATGGTAGAGTTTTGGAGTGACTTACCCGGATTGGTACCGCCGCCTTACCTATTCCTGCCGTCATAACGTCATGATGTTTTCCGGTTCGGAGGGTAAGGTAGTTGATAAACTTACTTTTGCTCGAGGCCTAACATCCCGGCCTCAGTTTGGCAAAGCACCATTACCACCTTTGGTGTCTCTAGGCAGCGGGAATTTTTCACTGTCAGGAAATCCGTCTGCTTATTTGCCTTCCGGTATCATTAAAAAAACTCAAAACCAGTTTTAGATTCAAGTAATTGTTTAAAAAGTTGCCAAGCCATTTTTTGGTCGCTCTAAGTGTCCTTATTGATTCTTATAGCGGATTGTCTCCAATATGTCCACCCATGACCCAATATGTGTAGTGAAATCTATCAGTGGTTAATGTCGTAATGACATTTTGTATTCCGTCTGTGTCTTTAGAAATCCATGTCAAGACGTTCTTCAAGGCAGCAGGAAAATTTACGACTGCTCTCTTTTGTGTCTGCTTTAAATACAATCAGTTTAACATTTTCTATTTCAAACACATTGAATTTTACATTTTATTCTTCAAATACAATATGTTTCACTTTATTTAGTTTTTAATTATAGTGCGATTCGCGGGTTGGGCAACAAAATAGAAAATTTATATTGAAAAATAATGGTGCCCGGGATCGGAGATGTGCCCGGTTGGCGATAGGCTTGCCACCTATAACATTGTGCGACGTAGCGTCTTCGGCTAGTCGTGGGTGCCTTGGTTGTACACCTCTGCCTACCTCTTCAGGAATATGGACATGAAGATACTTTACTTTGAGTGGCTTTATTTTTAGGTTCAATTTTCCAATTAGATTTAATTTAGTAGATTTAGTTGAAACAAAAAAAACTTTAGATTTTGTTTTAGAATATATTATACTTTGTATTCCACAATTCAATCATAAGTACACCTCATCTGCCGCTAGCGGAATAATCTAACAAAACAGATTCCCGTAACTGTGACAGGCGCTTTATCACCAGTATTTGTATTATGTTGCTGCAATCAATCAGGGTAGTGATGGAAAAGTCCTGCAAAGATGCTTTCTGGTTGATAACACCATCTTACATTTTGTATTATCCGGGTCAAGAGTAAGCGCTAATGTTTTGAATTAGAACGTAAACCTTGCAACACATGACGCTTTAAAACCCAATGTAAAGTGCACAAATCAAATCTTAAGACCATGTCTTTTACGTGATCAGCAGAGAGTACGGCTATGGGCTGCCAAACGTTATTATCCTTGCATATCTGTCTAGCTTCTTTCACATTCATAACTCTTTTTATACAAACACGTCAATTTCGAAAAATCATAATATCACCCTCGGATAAATCTAAGGCTATTTATTAGTAGAATACCAACTTTGGACTCTCCGGCTAACAACGTTTGCATCCAATATCATCTTTGGTATCCAATGTCAATTTATTTCAAACCATATACAATTTAAGATAAACTACTATAAAATTATATATTATTAAGAAATCTTCTAGATTGCCCTTCTAAACTATAGAACAAAAATATTTAAAGGAATATTAAAAATATATCTTCACAGCCAAAGCTTCTTACATTTTATGTTGTGGAATACAACAATTTATGCTTGACGCCGATGTTCATGAGCTTACTTTTTCCGGAACATTAAAACTAGATCTCTTCAGAACAAAGGCTTCTTATCATACTAATCATACTAAGAGGAAAACTTTGTTTGTTTGTTTGTTTGGTTGTAATGAATAGGCTCAAAAACTACTGGACTGATTTTAAAAATTCTTTCACCATTCGAAAGCTACATTATTCACGAGTGACATAGTCTTGTTTCATCCAAATCGGTATAGTAGAAGCCAAGTTACGCAGGCAATGCTTGAAACTGCTATATTTTATATTGTGGAATACAACAATTTAAGCTAAGCGCCGATGTCCATAAGCTTATTTTTTCCAGAATATTAAAAATATATCTCTCTACAACAAAGGCTTCTTACATTTTATATTGTGGAATACAACAATTTAGGCTTAGCGCCGTATGGCCGCTGCAATTGTGATTTGAATAATAATTCCCTTGTCAAGTCGCTTCCTCTTATTTTGGACGTGGGAAATGTTTTATGTGCTCTACGGCTTTACCTTTTCTTGGTAACATCTAATGTTGTTATTATTTAGTTATTAAAACGCTGTTAGAATGTGTAAACTGGTATTTTAATTGAATTTAATGTAACCATAATAATTTAGCTTTCTAATATCTAAATAACTAAACATATTATATGCATAGTTTTTTTTATATTTTTTTTATAATTTATTGATTCTATAGTCTGTTCATTTGTCGCGGTTGACTTTGCGTTATAATTTTTATTTACAATAATGATGGGCAAATTATGCATTGTTAATATAATAATAATTTCTTGCTCTTGGTCCTTATCTGTCCATCCTTGGTCTTACCATTTAGCCACGTGACGGATCGTGACGCATAATGCTAATTAAGTAGGTACTAATAACAAAAGTTATTAACGTATACACTTAATTTGCATCTGTGGTCTAGCGGTTTAGTTGTTGGACTTGACCGCATGAGGTCGAGCAACAAAAAGAAAATAGATTTTTCTAATAAAAAAAATGTTGCTCGGGATAGGATATGTGCCCAGTTAGCGACAAGCTTGCCACCTATCACATTGTGGACTTAGTGTCTCTGTCTAGTTGTGGGTGTTTGTGCCTCTGCCTATTTTTTCGGGGATATGGACATAAAGATACTTTTTCTAAAATTGAACGGGTGGAACGAAGTTTCCCTGAACAACTATTTTTTAATTATAACTGTGGACATAAGTATGAGAAAGTGTGGAAAAGGGCATTATATAATTCTAGTCCCCTTTTATTCAAATCTTTAAAATTAAAAAGAAATAAAGTATCTTCACGCCCATATCCCCGAAGAAGTAGGCAGAGGTACAACCTGGGCACCCACGACTAGCCGAAGACACCAAGTCCCACAATGTGATAGGTGGCAAACCTATCTCCAACCGGCCACATAATATCCAATCCCGAGCAACATTTTTTTTATTAGAAAATTGAAAGTAAAAAAAAAGTAGAACCCAATTTTCTTTTTGTTGCCTGACTAGGGATTCGAACCCGGGACCTCATGCAGTCAAGTCCAACAAATGAACCGCTAGACCACAGAGGAGATCGCCAAATAAGTAACAAAAATTCTAATACCATTGTCTTCAAGATGGCGGTCTATTAAATCCAATCACGCCTCACCAACGTCATTTACTAGCTTTTCCACCACCGACCCAACAGTTGATAGCTTTACGCGAACATTAATTTAAATTTAAAATGCAATGTCTACAGATGCCGGTCAAATGTGGACAAATCGGGTGTGGAATAACAATTGTTTTATTATCATAAAACACCCGGTGTTTGTACGAAAGCGGGTAATTTGGTTACAAGTATACATACGAATGTACCCAAGTGTCCATTTCGTCCACAGAGTAATAAAGTTTATTATTATCGTTAAAACTTCCGTCAAAATTCGTCAAGTGAATGCCGAATGCAAGTTTTGTGTATAAATTGATTTATTATTTTTTTAGTTTAATAGTTTACGTGCTTGAAAATGCGTTCATAAACATTGTATTTTATGACCTTCAACACTTTTCTTATATTTATTAACACTTTTTGGTTTTTAAACATTTGGACTAGGTACGTCAATTATTGTTTATAGTGCGGTGAAGTTGTAAACTAATTTTTTTATATGAAAGTTGCGCCAAACTTACTTAGTATTTATATACTCTTTGATAGCCAGTATCCCTAAACGATAATCAATTAATTATATAAACGATAATTTATTAAAAAGAAACCAATCAACAAAATGTTATTTTTCAGCATCCGAAATAAGCGGACTTGCATGGGACTGTACGAGTAGGATTTTTTTATGTGTCTACTTTGATTTTTTTACCGTATAAATCAATTTTTAGAATTATTATTTCATTCAAATTTTATTTTTGGCTTATCACATTTGAATGTAATCAATATCTAATGGTTTTTGGGTTTTAGTTTACTTAAAGGTTTTTTTTTTCAGTTTTGCTGTGTTTAGGTAACTATTTTTTCGTTTAAGGTCATTATTATCACTAGTTATTATTAAGGTTTTAAAAAAAACGTATAATGGAAAGAAGTTGACGGTTCTCATTCATATGCGTTTTTGTACTAACGGTAATTTGTACAAAAAGGCGTATGAATGAGATTGTTTTTATCCATTGTTTAAGGTTTATCTTAAACATGTGCCAAGTTCTCATGGTTGCGAAAAACCTTGGTAAACTAGAAATCTTCAAAATGACATCCTTAACATTTTTAGAGTGCTAAGCCCTTTCAGTTGGTATCCATTAAAAATCTGAACAGTGACATCTCTTATCTGCCATATTCATTGTAAAAATACATAGGCTTGCCTCCTATCACATTGTGGGACTAAGTGTCTTCGGCTAGTCGTGGGTGCCGTGGTAGTGCCTCTGCCTATATCTTCGGGGATATAAGCGTAAAGAAATATTAATATAGATACTCACAATCTACGTGACATTTTCTAAGTTTGTTCGCATCTTCTCCATGGCAAAGCGCATATAGGTTCTTCCCCGTGAGCTCCTCCGCAGTATATCCTAGTAACTCCGACACCCTACTGGAAATTTCAACAGATAAGTCACTAATGTAATACATATTCACACATATCTTCATGCCAAAACCGTCACTTGTGGGTTAGGCAGAGATTATTGAGTGCAAGTACGTAATGAACTCTTCCGTTTTTATTTAAATATTAAGACAAATTATTCTTCTCATAGATGTAACAACTTAAGCAATAAAATTATATGCTTGTGTTATGGATTTTATTTAGTCAACGATGATAATATATGGCAATGAAAGATACTAAAACATTTTACAATGATCTGTATTATTACTATTACTTATTTCTAATTTTCTACCGACTTTGAAAAAAGGAGAAGGCTGTACTTTCACCTCCTATATATTTTTCAAGTACATAATATGTTTATCGATTTCACCGTGATTTCTAAACAAATTAAAAAAAAAAATATTTCGTATTTAAAAGAGGGTACTTCCGAGTTGGTCCCATTGCTTCCAAGTCTAGATCTGATAATGGAATCCCAGGGAAATCCAGGAAAATACTCATTTTATTTATATACTGTCACACTAAAACACTTAAATATATGGTACCTACATAAAGACATTCTTTTTTTTCGAAGCGATCTCCGTTAACTGTAGTAGCCAATCATTTTAAAAGAACTATTTATTTAGATGTTGAAATAAATTAATAGTGAAAAAAAATTCCCGTCCTCGCCGGGATTAGAACCCATACGTACTGGAGGTAACGTCGGCCGTGTACACTAAGCCTAATAAAAGAACGTTAGAATATTATGTTATGTATACCTGGGTTCACAGTGCGCTATCCTGAAGTCGAAGTTAATTCTTGTAACAAACATATCTGATTCCAATCTTATTTCGTGTACTGATGGTGGTGGTAGCGCGATGGCGAGTGCGACCATCCCCAGCAGCGCTGGTGGCGTTTTACGGCTATGGGAGAAGGTATATTGCGGTCGCAGCCGACACAGCATCAGGACAACCTGGAAATAAAAGAAAAGCTGTTGAAGATCTATATTCTATGAAATATAAAAATTAATCCCTGTTTCGCCTGAACGGATGGACCAGTTTCGTTAATTATTTTCTGTTATGTTAGTTATTGAAGAGGAAACCCAAAAATTTGCGTATTTTCCGGGAAAATAGGAAAAACAGTACTTTAATTTTCTTCATATACAAAGTTAGTCGGGTCGGCTAGTCTATATTTATAAATTAACCCCAAATTTTTGTACTTATCGCATCACGCGTGAACGAATGGACTAATTTTGCTAATTATTTTTTGGTGTACTAATTATGAGGGAAAGATTATTGTACGGAGGAAACCCAGGCAAATTGCGCAGAGAAAATAGGAAAAACAGTTCTTTATTTTTGTTCAAACAAACTGTTAGTAGCTGTCAATGTCTTACAATACGAAGTTTGCCGGTTCAGCTAGTTATAATAACAAAAAATATTAATTTTTTTCAGTCAAGCCGTTGAGAATGAATTTACCGATTTCATTAACATTTTTTGTGGAAAGTTTTTACGAGGTCAAAATTAAGAAAATTGTTCAGAAAAAAATATCGACTAGGTACTTAAGCTTTCTGTTTAATAGTAAGCTCAATGAATGTCGTTTTATCACATAGGCATAACAGGAAACAGTACTATTATTTTAGCAAACTGTAAAAATATGTAGTTATGCATTATTATAACTTCAAATAATCCATAGGTTTAATTTTTTCGATATCGGATATCCGAGGGGTTACGAAAATATTTAAAAAAAAGACACAGGTAACACCTAGTTCCATTCCTTTGCTTGTTTTCTTTCTAGTGTATTTGAAACAAATACTTATATATCTAAAAGTAAGTAAGAGAAGTAAGTTTGGGCGTAAGGATTGCCGTAGAGTTAGGTAGAGAAACAACCAGCACACCCGAAGTTACTTAGACCCATAATAGGATAGGTGGCAATCTTTGGACAACCGGTCACCTAGGTATTTAATTATTTATGTCTATTAGTACAAATATATAGGCTAGCCAACTATCACATTGTGAGACTTAGTATCTTCGGCTAGTCGTTGGCAACCTTGTTGCGACTCCTCGTCGGGGATATGGGCGTGAACATACTTTTTTTAATAGTATGAAATAGTCATTCATTCAAATCACGTCAAAAATGAAGTGCAAAACAAGACATTAAATAAACTTGCACGAGAAAATCTCAATCCAAACTTGACGAAACTTTGGATTTAACACGGATTGTGTTAAAGTTTGAATCTAAATCCCGAAATAAAGGTAAAGTCACGTATACACATTCCCAGAAACTCCCCGAGGTAAGATGAACTGTTCCGAATTTTCGCAATAAATGCTTAGCCTTTGGCGCGGAAACCATATTAACAATTATCACTAATTACTCCGTCGATATTTTGCAAACGATCCATTTAGATAATATAATGGCGGATCTAAATCAAAACTTGTGGTAGTTGTAACTTTGTTTGATAATTGCATAGATTATTTATTATCATAATCATTGTTAAACTTATACATTTTCTTAAAAAAAATGAAATATTATTAATAATTATATGAATTGAAAAAAAAACAATAACATAACAAAAGAATCACCTAAGTTATCATTGTAATTATAAACTTGTAATAATCAGAAAAGTTATAGAAAAGGAAAGGATATTAAAAAAATAATTGAAAAACCATAGTCGACGTTGTTAACCCCAACGCTGCTATTGTCATTAGGCTAATAATGTTTAATATACATTATTTTGTCGTTAACTTTCAACATAGCATAGCAGATATACTCGTAGATACATTTTGAAACACTATGAAACTAGGTAGTAGTAGCAGTCTACATACTACGATTTTAAATTAGTTATAATTTGGTATTAATTCTTAGCTATTTTTAAGTCTAGGCTGTAACTTAGAATTGTCACCGGTGGTTGGGTTATATTATTGACTTTAAATACATAAATGGAATCCAAACCGCATACCGCGTCTTCGGCTAGTCGTGGGTGCCCTGGTTGTGCCTCTGCCTACCCCTTCGGGGATACGCCATACCATTCGATTTTTGCAGTGAACGTTTTTTATTAAAAATAAAATGCTTAGTTACAGTTGACATGCTATATTTTTTGCATATATGTTTGCGTTTCTAGATACAGATAATATTAATTCAATGTTTTATAATTATTAAACATTTCGATACCAGTACATAAAAAAATGAATAAAACCACCATTAACACACCAGAAATAATCTATTACTCACAATTTTATATATCGACTAAGGTATTATCGAGTCGCTTGAGATATAATCACATTTTATGGTCTAGCACTGAGTTCGGGCAAAAATTATGAGTCGTATAAGCGCCCTAAGGCACCCCAAACAGAATAATAACTGGAACTGTAATATTTTTGATCTAAAACGAGCGAAGAGGTCGTTTGAAATTATTTAAGAGCAATAAAATCATTTTTATACACTGCAGCAATATTTAACAATAAATGTATCAAATTGTAACCCAGACAGCAATATATCTGTTTTACTTGTCCTGCGACCATGATGACAATAATGTTAATTACTCGTATTTCGCTCCGGAGGATAGGTGGTAGAATTACATTGTATATTTAAAAGCCTTAGCTGTCTCTTACTATCAGAAAAGCCGTGTGCTTGCTTGCTGTTTTAAAATAACAATCAGGTTTTGGAATAAGTTGGTCTATTTAATAAGCAAAAGAAAATTTGAGAGTAATCAAATATCTTAGAGAACTTAAAATTATTAAAATTTTAACGAAAAAATCTGCGAGAGGGTTAGAAAATAAAAATATATATGTTATATACATCTTGAGGCAAAATGATTCATGAAGTTTATACGTAAGCCCTCTATCAAAATCTATACTTATAAAATAACATGTCTTGACTGACTGATTTATCATCGCTGAGCTAAAACTGTCAGAGTTACAGCCATAAAATTTGCGGAGTGGGGTCGTTTTATTGAATAGACACCCACTAATGACGGAATTTTGGAAATTCTACCCCTGAAGGGGTGAAAGAGGGGTTGAACGTTTATATGCAAAACCATAATTTTTTTAAATAAGAATCATGAAACTTAATTCTTTTGCTACTTATTAAAACTGAGTAGATTTGTAATTAAGCGTTTCTGGTTATTCTAGCCCTAAGGGAGTGAAATAGGGTTTGAAAGTTTTTATGAAAGTTCTTAAGAATTGGCTATAATCAGTAAAATATATTTTATGGTTAATTGAACTTACCTTA
>NJDD01006200.1:174072-195716 GCA_002245505.1 Calephelis nemesis | reverse complement strand
AAAAGATCCTTAGTTTTCTGAAATTGGAAACAGTTGAAATGGAAGCTTTGTGGGTAGTTGACTGTTACGATGACCTCCTACGGTAGCTTCGATTTCGAAGCAACATGTACTTCGAAAATCTTTATTGTGAGATTTTCGAGGAAGTTATACTGGTTTCCGCTGCTACTGTTCTTAAGACACCTTTCTTTTTTCAAGACAAAGACACACAGACAAATTCCGGTGTCTGGGCATCTATTTTAAATAACACAGCAGTGCAACTGTATGCCCAGTTGCACAAGCAAATTCACAAAATTATCAGAATAACAATCATATATTCTAACAATAATATGATGTATCAATTGGTTTTTAATATTATTAATAATTGATTCAATGTAAAAGGTCCATTATGACCAATGTAGCCTTAGCAAATTTCCACAAGTCCATGATACCCACCCTCCAGTTACCGACGTGTCCCGAAGGTTCACTCTCCTTGCCTCTTCCGACCTAAATTGAAAATGAAAATTCAGCGTCCATTCTAATTTTTCAATCTAAATTCTAGATAGAAAAAATGTCCACAGGTTTTCATCAACAATTATTGTCAATTAGATACTAACTATAAATAAATATGTTTCAGGACAAAATATACGAATTGATCTAATCCTAAAATAAGTAAATTTATGTTTTTGTAAGTAAATTGATATTCTTACAATTGTTAAAAAACGAAAAAAATAATAATTTGTTTGACTTATTAACTTTTGCAAGAAATCCTCAAAAGAAGGCTGAACGATTATGAAGATATAACGTTTATCAACAAAAATTGACGTTGACTAAATACATGTTTTACTAAACACTGTCTAAAATTGTATTTTTAAACAATAACATGCTGCGACGTCATCCTAAACAGGCGTCTAGTTTTTGTAGTAAAGCGGTTATAATATAATTGTGACAAACAAAAAATGTAGTTAACTTATTTTAAATTAATTATTAAAAAATGGAAGAAGACAAACTTATGAAATTTCGTAAAAAAATCTATACATAGGAAATATTTTTATCATAATAATGAAAGTATTTTAATGTTTCAAGTACCTAAGGGTTGGGTAATAATAGTACGTATGTGTCTCTTGTCAAATTTAAAATTTTACAAATTATGTATCCCAAAAGTAATTGTGCAACGCTATAAAAATGAAAGGAAAAATGAAAAAAAAACGTTAAGTTTAGATTTTTGCAAAAAAAACTAGCACATTTGACATAGTTTTCATTGATTGCCTAGACGACATTTAGTGATAAATTTCAAACGTGAATTGTAGAATGTGAAGATTAAAAATGCTGTATTTAAAAATAACCGTCGGTTAGGTACAAAATTAAAAATAAAATAATAAATTAAAAAACTAAAGCGGTTTAGTCTTACCCTATATCCTGAAGATTTGAAATGACAACCACGTTTCGTAAGTGTACTTTTCATCCGGACGCAGAACGCTCGGTCCATCCCTCGGTATAGCGACCCACTTGCTGCTAGGCTCATTTGTGATGATACTGTGAACAAACATTGTCTATATTAGAAAAAGGACTGATTGCACTCCGGGAGTGCCAACAGAAGTGAAAAATTGAATATTTGGAATGGTTAGGGAATAATTTTGTACGAATTGCTTTAATTATCAGTATGAAAGTACTATAATTTATATGCAAGGATACAATATTTATTTATTGCGCTATGACAAGCATGATAACACGAACATTCGCGCTAAAGAAGTTTTCACTAAAAAAAGAAAGAAAAAAAAGATAAAGCATTTGATGTAATAGGTACAGAGAACAAAAGAGAAAATATACGTTGATACGTATGATAAAATAAAATCATAGCATGTAAAATAAAAAAGGTATATTGATTTGGCATTAGGTTAATTGCATCGCTGTCCTATAGTCATGAGCCTGTTAGGCCTAACGTGTGAGTCTACTGACTACCATACCCTCAGGACCAGAAAACGATAGTGTCAAATGTTGTCGTTATCAGGAAATAGGTAGTTTTGTGGATATCCGGGCAACTTATTTATTCTATGCTAACCTCTTACGAACTGACAAGTTAGAAAGCAGATTTTCTTTGCAAGGTACTCGGACCAACATAGGACAAAATATTAGTACTGTATGTTTACGCCTCTATCTTTTAATAGATAGGTAGAGATACACCAATGACATCTACGACTAGCCGAATAAAATATAATGTATCTAAATAGTAGAAACATTTAAAATTTAAACAATACTAAAAAGTTTGAATAAAATTTGAGTATAATGATTTGATTGATTAGTTGAGGATATCTAATTAAAGATTCGTGGAAAAACGTTGGGTCCCATCGAAATGATTCGCTTAATTGATTTCACCCAGTTGCTCTCTAGGAAATGTCGTCAGTGGTTCTCAAACTCTTATTTTCGGATGTGACGATTCAATCATCTGCTGATTAATGAAAGTTTTTTATGATGTTGTGTTTTACGACAGCGATCACAACAAATGATGAACTCTGACACTGAGGCGGCAGCAACAATTGTGGTGGTGGTAGATCGAGGAGATGCTGCACAGTACTCTATCACCTAATTATAACATTTAGGTTGTAGTATCATAGTAGAAAAAAACCCTCGACACAAGAACTTAATTTCCCTTTAAAAAGCAAAAAAAAATTGCTGACAGTTATCCCTTTTCATTCCCCACAACTTTTAAACGGCTCAACCAATTTTCAACAAACATGTTTAGGAGCAATCGCACATAAGTTACCTTTAATACAAAAAACTACCTCTTTTTGCGTTGTGGTTTAAAAATGTCTAGATTTCCACAAGGGGGCGTCAGGGTCGTCACATCCAGGGGTCGATAAGTAATTTAAAATACTGAAATCTGAATTGTTCACCTAGCACAACCAGTCTATATAATAGTTTTATGTGACAATTCACTCGATTTAAAATTAGTTACATTTTCCTACAACTGTATCTTCACTGCCCGCTTTTGTTTTTGCCATTCGGAGATTAAGCTACCTGGTAATATACGCTTTTTCCTCTAAGTTCCAAGTTTGTTTTTTTAGTTTAACTTCTTCACTGCACGAGATCATCGCCATCCCTAATGGTGACTGCGTTAATACACATGTCGCACGACATTCAGTCGCGTTTTTTTGATTCTTTAAGAGGTCTTTGTCTTTTAGTACAATAATAAAACAACTTTTCACAAGCCATACAACAGAAAACATAAGGTAAATTCACTTGCCAAGTACATAAATAAGAGTCAGATAAGAAAAATTGCATCCAAGTTGGCAAAGCTACAAAATATATTAACCACAATACGTCAGCATTTCAACTCCTTAGAATTTATTGTGAGGGTATACCGTTATTACGTTTCAAGTGGCATTAACACTGAAATATTTTTCCGCTTTTTGCTGTATTTTTACTAGTACCTATGGCAAAGTTTGCCAGTTATACAACCACTTAATTTGTTATATCCTCACTGCTCTAAAGCTGGAACTACCAGTTTTTTGACACACAACAATAAAAACTTTTTTTGTAAATGACTAAATTGTTGCTATTCTCGCGATTTTTTGCAACTTCACCGAGCTTTGTGGGCCGAGCAGAGAGCGAATTAAAAACTACGCAGAATCTTCATGTTGTTTTGCATGTTGTTTTGTCATGCTTTTCAATTATTATTTATTTTAAATTATTGTAATTGCTATCTTTTAATTGTTTGTTCATTAATGCTCTATCTTAGTTTTTGAATGCCTAAATTGTATCTTTCAACTATTTGGTGGAGATTGCTTCAAAGTAGTAATAAGTAGTATTAGTAGTAAGTAAGCCACCTTTGTGTACTATAAGTGAAACACAATTATTATACTTTAAGCGTGAAATTGTTTAAAATTATATTTTTTATGTATTCGTTTATTCATATTCTGCTCGTATTGCATAAAAGTACATACTAGGGGAAGAACTAGTTACTTATATTCAAAATATTCTGGTAAGCTATGTTTCAATATAAAATGACAATAAATTTGATGGGTGGCCCTAAAAACGAAGTGTTGGAGATGAAACTTTCAATACACTCTAAGGAGAAAGACGTCATACATTATGTCGGAGTAAAATGTATCGACCCGAGTTGATAAGACCTTCCTGCCAGGCAGTTCATAAGAGGCGAGAGTAAGTTTGCCATTATCAACAAGACCACTGGTGGTAGGTAGAGGACTGTACTGCAACCTGCCCGGGAGATCCACCGCTTTACCAATTCGTGCCTCCAAAATGACAATGCCATGTTCCAGTCAAAAGACTAGCGCAGACGGTGGACTTGCACATTAGACTGGCTGTTTAACTTTAAGACATCGACCTCCCTATAACATATATGGTGGGTGCAGGCCTCAGTCGACAGGACTGTTACCATAAAAAGAGCCGTTTTCTTGTTCGTTTTTATTAAAAAAAAATCAATTGTGATTTAGTCAATGTAACTCCTAAACATTTCAGTTAAAACTAGATTTTGTTAATTTATTTAGTTACAGTTATGGTTCAAATCACTTTCAATACATAATGTCAATAAATTTTAGATTTCTGCACTCTTCATAAAGAGGAAATTATTAATGTCAAGTATGTTTCTCCATAAAGTCAGAATACCTAAAAATGAGTAGCTACAAAGTTTTCCCGGTAAAGTTTGACAACCACTGTCTATTTAAAATTAACACCAACTAATACGGATCTGTCTTGTATATGGCTATCAGTTGACAATACAACTTTATCCACGGACTTCACTTCTGTGGTTCCTTTAACCACGGCATTCCAAGCACAATGGTCACCTGTCACATCAGAGCTTGATTGATTTTTTTGTTTACTTTTTCAACATGTTAGAAACAAATTGATTTTCTGTTGTCAAGTAAAAAACGTTTCTCGTAGGAAATCTAAGTCATCGTCGTGATAGAGTCAGCAGCCGTTTCTTCTCCTGACTGGCTAGGTTTGGAAACGGTGGTAGTTTATGGCAAAGGGTAAAACTTGATCAGAATAAAATATATTTAAGTTATTATATGACAGCCTTGTGATTTATTTGTGTGAAAATATATAAATAATAATAATAAATACTATAAAATTAAGGAGGTTACATATTTGAAAACCACTATGTGGTAGAACACGTCGTTGGTAGGAAAAAGTATTTTGTAACAACTTTTAAACACACATATTCTCCAAATTCTGTGGTCTAGTGGTTCAGTTGTTGGACTTGACTGCATGAGGTCACGGGTTCGAATCCCGGGTCGGGCCACAAAAAGAAAATTAGGGTTTTCCAATTATATAATAAAAAAAAAGTTGCTCGGGATTGGATGTGCCCGGTAGGCGATAGGCTTGCCACCTACGAGGATCACCTTGTGGGAATTAGTGTCTTCGGCTAGCCGTGGATGTTCTGGTCGTGCCTCTGCCTACTTCTTCGGGGATATAGGCGCGAAGATGTTTTTTTATATTCCCCAAATAAATAAATTTAATTTCATTTTATAAATATGTAAGTATGTATTCATAAGTATGTGATATATTGAAAATGCAGTTCTTTGAAATAAATTAGACCAAAATAATCTATTAATGTTCGTTTCCTTCAGCGTGATTCATCACACTTGGTCTCTTTTCCATTTTATATGTTTTCCTTTTTTCATTTTTCATATTACTTTATTTCTTTTGCATATAGTTTTTTTCTGCTCTTTGAATAATTTTTTTAGGTTTTTTCCGCTAAATACTATAAAAGTTAATAAATTTAATCCATTTCTCTGTATTTATAGTTTCTCGTTCTTGAAACAATTTTACATAATAGGTATTATACCTTATTTTGATATTATGTTTTCGTCTTCGTCCTATGATTCCATATTTTTTAACAATATGTAGCCTTTAGTGTCTCTTCTGTGACGTAATTTATTTATTGGCATTTTAATTTTTTTCGGTTCATATTTTAAACAAGATGTTAAGTCCAGTAATATCTTCTAAACTCGGACTTTATTTTATGCTTTTTTGTTAACTCTTTTAAGATGTTTAATGTAAGATTATTGTTGTCAAGTTAAAGACGTTTTTCGTCCAAAATAGTGATCAATATGAGTCATTTTTACCTTAACAGAACCATGACGACTGTATTATGTTGAAAATATGTTTGTTACATAGCGAAATTTATGGAAATACGAAACGTATTTAGAAATAGTAAGACTAATATATTTAAAAAAAACGGGTTTGGAAACGTGCCCGGTTGGCGATAGGCTTGCCACCTATCCCAGTATGGGACTTAGTATCTTCGGCTAGTCGTGGGTGCCCTGGTTGTGCCTCTGCCTACCTCTTCGGGGATATGGGCATGAAGATATTACTACTACTATTACAAATTATTACATTATATTACATAGAAATACTTAAATACCAGACCCGGAAATGCAGACATCTAAATGTTCATCACACAAATATCAGGCATTGGCACCTCGAAAATCGAACCCTAGCCTCGCGGTTGGTCGGTGTAGTTAGGCGTGTAAGCTAGCATTTCGACCAACGAGGCGGTCAAATAAAATTGTTTTTGAAAAGTTGTCTTTTTTCTTATACATTTTCGTCAATTATATTTTTTAGAAATGGTACAGCTGTGGTACCAATTTTTGTCTATTTCATTCCTGTTTTGATTGAAATATCGAAGAGTCATAGGAATACTAGTTGAGTACAAAAATATGTATATATCTATATATATCATGTGCCATCGATAAAAAAAATATCTTTTGACATTATTAAAGAAGAAATTTGTTTTTTTTTTATTAAAAAGTAGATTCAGTTAAAACATCCAGATTTAGATTAGATAAAGAAATATTTATTGATAATTCTGTTTTAAAATAGGACGGCTTAACAGAATGCAATAATCGCAATCGCAATGAAAAAACATTTCAGAGTTTAAAACAATTACAATTTGCTAACTATTTTGAACTTCATTCAATCAAAAAATAACCTTAGAGGTTAATTTTATTAATAAATCTAATTTCAAGCCCCGGTTTGATGGTGAAAGTGCTAAAAGTATTATGTTCCTATGTATTTGTGTGTATGTCTGGGGTATCGTAGATCCTCAACTTATAGCTACTGAGACATGCTTTCGTTTGAAAACTAATAATCAAGGGGCTATAATGCTATAGAATATCACTACATAGTATAAAACAAAGTCGCGTTCTCTGTCCCTATGTCTCTTTTGTACGCTTAAATCTTTCAAACTACGCAACGGATTTTGATGCGGTTTTTTTAATAGATAAAGTGTTTAAATAGGAAGGTTTTTGTGTATATTTTATAGCCGTGCGAAGTCGGGGCGGGCCGCTAGTTATTACATAAACATATTAATATTTCATATATTTTCAAGTGCTTTCACATCTTTAGCAGGAATTTTCTGCCTTACATGTACACCTTTAGATCTTGCATGTACACCTGATAGTCATTTACTTTTCTTTAAAATTTGTCATGTGTGAATTTGAAACACAATTTTAAATTAGCTTCCGAATATTTTAAAACTGCCCATGAATATTGTCACAAAAACAATTCTAAATATAACTCCATTAGAAAGTCATCAAAATCCGTTAAAGTAATAAAAACAACTTAATTTGTCCTAACTTAAAATTAAGTTTTTTGAAATCTACACCGTTTTTATTAAAGTCAACAAAAAGCCGATGCACTGGAGCGAGTTACGTCTATTATATCATTACAAACGTTTTTTCATCTTTAATTAAAGATATTTCTGAACGAAGAATATTCTGGGATTTGTATCACCCCCACTTATTTCCCATAACAATAATAAACACCATAATATTGGGTACTGACTCCCCATTGACCGTTTCATAAGGTGGCAACACACCGTGAAGATTCGTTAATCTAATTTCAATTTGGAGCAACTTATTACGTTCTGCATTGAACGATTCGTCGTACAATATTTTTGGATCAGTATTGTCACTAGTGTTAACGGTTAGTACAGGATCCGAATAAGAGAGCACTTAGTCGATCTGTCAAATGCGTGAAAAGCTAGATGGGATATAGATGGCTGAAATCTTTTAGCAGTTTTAAAATGCACAAAATAAATTTGTGAACATACGAGAGTAAATTTTTTAGATGTAGATAAAATGTTGATGAAGATAATGTTCGTAAGGTATCTCGGTTATCATTATTATTCTAAGATTTGTTACTATTTTCTGTGTAGATATGTAGACTATTTCATCTTTAGACATCTCTATCATTCCAAATTTTATAAAAAAATATTTTCCCCTTACACATATTGAGAAAAATATACTTTTACTTTAATCCATATTTCTATTTTCGAATAGAAAACAACCATTTAACCCAAGTGTTAAATAGACATTCAACCCACATTTTTTTTGCAAACAATTCTCAAGTTGCTGATACTTATATAAATTAAGGGGATTCATTTAAATGGGTGTAAAATCTACACTTAACCCGGCAAGCATCTCATAGGATGCACTCGTAGAAAGAAGCCGTTTTCAAGATGTTTATTATTATAAATAAACATTCATATCATTTATGTGTTTCGTTATTTGCAAAATGCAAAAGCAGAAGTGACAGTCTTGTTTTTAATTACGTATATAAAATGATTACAGTGCCTATAGGTCACTTATACAATACAATATTTTAATTTTATTAATGTTTTAAGCGCATCGACATTTATCTACTTCAGTAAATAAGTTCATTTTTAAGTTGCGCATTTTAGGCTACCAAAAAATAGACAACTGTGTATTATATACTTATACATAATACTTGTGTATTATACAGGCTTCTTACACACAGTTTCGTGTACATTTAAATGGGCCCCTTAATAGTTTGGAAATACGGTTGAATTGTCGTCACGTAGAAAATGTTTGTTATTCATCAAACAGATGGTTGAAAGTCGTCTTTGATTCGGACCTTAGAGCTAGTTCATTCGCCTAAGAAATGAAGAAACTTAATTGAATTCAGTTTTTCTTATCCGATAAGATGGGTGATTGACTTCAAACGTTGTTTTGACTGGAAAATGTTACGAAGTAGGTTAAGTAGCGGTAAACACAAAAAATATTGAACTTGGTGAAGAAATTCTATTTTAGCAATGATATCAGACAGCCTGAAATTCTCTTTTCTTTTATTTTACTTGTAAACCGGGTGGATAATAAGTATAATTCTTCATTCCAGACTAAATTAATTAAAACTGTAACGTGAACCACTAACATTTTTGCTAATAACCTTAGAATACAAAATTAACAGTTTAATTACAAAAACAATTAACTTATCCTTCCCAAGGAGCAATGTAATGTTTAAACGTATCCTGACTGGTAATCTTCTATTTTGATAAATAACAGTTCGTCTATGTGTGGTTTGGATAAAAAACTATCTCAATAATGTAGTTGACAATATTATAAAATAGTGGTCTTGTTTGATTTTTTCTAGTTTAATTTTTATTCAGTTTTTTTTATGCTATTTGGGGTTTTTGTTTTTCATAATCAATATTTTTATTACTAGACCAGGGGTTCTTAGATTTTGATAGCACAAACCAATTTCTTAATTTCATAAATATTAAATCTTTTAGATCTAACTTAAAAAACAAACAAAAAATAATAATCATCAGTCGGCGACACTTTTCACAGCATGAACACATGAGAAACCCTTAAAAACCATAGACTAGATAAACAAATTTGATTGTTTTGTTTAGAAGCTAATGCAACTCATGTGCTCATATTTTAGCTTATTCAGTTTTTGATAATTGTTTACAATATTCTTGCTAGAGTAATTATAGGCTTTTGTAGTTTTCTTGCGTCTATATTTTATTTTAAATTTCCGTAGTATGCTTATGTTTTCATTTAAAAAATAATTGGTCTATTTCAATATTTTTAAAAAACTTATGATATATATCCTATTTAGGGTATCCGGTTTAGGATTCCTACTTCAGGTTGGCAATGTAAAATATTTGGTTTCCAAAGGTTATATACGTCACCTTTCTTTCTATCAGGAAAGTCATCAGCTTGTTTGCCTTATACTATAAAAATCGTTTCTTACCATCTGGATTGTTAGTTCCATGTTGGCTACCTTCTTCACTACCAGATGCTGGACTGTTTAAACCGGCACCTGATCTTCCAGCTAACGATAGTCCCAGCTGTTCTGCTATCTCCGCGTGGTCTGATTGGTGTACGTAGTCAAATATACTACTGCCAGTCATTTCAACCTGTCAAAGGAAACTTCGATTAATTTTTAGTTTTAATTTTAAAAATAGTTTGCTACTTCGTCTGCGTAGAGTTCGATTTATTGTAGCAATTAAAAATCGTCAGCCTGAACATAATTTGATTTTCAAAACTGCTGGACTTTTTTATACAAACTTTCAACCCCAATATTTCTTCTTCAGGAACGAAATTTTCAAAAATCTTTCCTTATGTAGTAACGATTAATCATCAAGTTTAGTGACATTCTTTGAGTGGTTCTGTGTTTTTCGAGGAATGAGATGAAATGTTTCTTTTTATAAAAAAATTTACGTTAAATGTAATAAATGTCTATCGGCATTGGTCAATAATATCTGTATGTAAATAATAATTAAAAATACAGCTGTAAGTACATAACTTTAAAAACTGTATTGCTTTGTATTGTATACAGAAAACGTAACAAAAACAAATAACATCAAACATTTTATCTGTTTGTATGTTCACTTAAAAGAATGACTAACAGATTTTTACCAAATTTGGTGTAGTAGTAGAATGTTGAATCGGACTATAAGTCAACATTTAAGTTATTTTGTACTCCGAGAAAATCTTTCAATGCCACAGTATATGATATGTAACCTATATAAATAACCCCATCAAAACTTAACCACGAAAAGTCGCTTTAACGTGCACGAAGTCGAGGGTACCACCTAGTTTAATATTATTTTTGAATATTTTATTCGTTAAATTTCTTTAAAAAATTAGACAAGAAACATGTTTTTGAATTTGCCCTTTTGCATTTAGAATTATGTTGCCTGTTGCAACTGCATTGAAGAACATTGACCAAATTTGTTTGAAACTATTTCACATTTTTAGTTGTTATTTGAGTTTTATCATATAATTTTATAAACATTTGTGTTTAGTTTGTAATTGTTATTTTATAACAATACTTTAGACTATTTATTTTTTGTTACTGATCTTTTTTGTTCTTAATTCAATTCACAAAAAGCCTCTTCCCTACTTGTATAGACTTTATTAAATATTTCTACGTCTGTGTTTCACAAACATACTTCATAACCCGTCATTAGAATATTTGTGCGTAGTCAACAAGTCATTATAATTATTAATTTTAATGACTCATTGGCCATCGTTGCCATCTATGCAATCATCTAGCTTTCTTGCTGACCCTTTCACGGTGTATGCAAATGTATCTTTAAATAAATTTATCAAATATAATTGTGAGATCTTATTAGACATTCAAGTAGCGTGTATCCGCAGTGGTGCTGTGCATGTGAATGTAGGAAACAATGGTGACGTTACGGTGGTCGTTTCTCAGAAAGATCCTGTGGATTTTATGGCATTTACTGATTCAACGATTGACGGCTCACAAATTTGACGTTGTTGACAGGTTTATTATATGCTAAATCCTTCTGAAGAAACTAATACTAATGTTGGTGGAAATTTGCCAAAGAAAACGTGATGGAACTTACAGATTTTTGGATATTTTTGATGCTTTACATTTTATTTCTTTGGCTATGGATTACATTCTAAGCCTTAACACGACTACAGTAAGTGTACAGACAGGAAAAGACAAGATGATGAGGTGACAACCAATATTATTTTATGACAATCCATATTTTTTGGTGATTTTCAGAATTGTTATTATTGGCGGATGATTTGCTATTTACCGTTTTGTGATATAATCCGAAATTTGTGGTTTTGAAAAAAGGAACTAGTGTCGTAAATATAATTTATCAATCAAATTCTTGTCTGCGTCGGTAATAGAACCTAAGTCTCGTGGATGGTAGGAAATGCCAAGTGTACTAACAGTATTTTTTTATTAGAAGTGTAGTAATAATAAATAACTGATCTAGTTGTTTTTAGATAATATGAATTAGTTATTATCATGGTTATAGACGTTTTTCGTATATTGCTATTATATAACATATAACGGGCTGTTAGCCTTGAAACTTGTGGTAGATGGGTTTTTGTCACAGACACTTTGAACTATAGAGACCTAAGTTGGGGCTGCTGTTTTAAATTATCGCCAAATGATTTTGAAAAAAAAAAGATTCGCGGTAATCAATCTCCACGTCTGAGCCAAGGACTCAGGGGCCTGGCCTCGATATTCATGAGTTTTATGGTGTTGAAACATTTATTTTTTATACATGCTGGTTTGTGCAAAACCTGAACATACAACCACAGCTGGCTTTCATAAACGCACTCTTTGTTGAAATAATTGAATCAAAGTCACACAATTTTAGAATCTAACTGAACTGTCAGATTCAGAGTGTGTCAGAGAAATGACAAAACTGTAGTAAGAGACATATGTTTAAAATCAATTTTACTACAGTCACTGAATTACGTTTGAAGATGGCTAACAAAAGTAATGATAACGGCTTCATGTAATCAGTCATACGGTAGGCCATCCATCAATTCTGACTCTGACGGTGGTGAAACACCAAAACTTTTCTTGTAATAGGTAAAATGTTGATTTATGTGATGATGTTCGTAGTTAGATATTTAAAGCCCTCGCTGATCATTTCAAAATACCACCCTGGGTTAAAAAGTTCTACAACCTGTTTTAAAGTTTACCGTACCGATACACCGACGAGTTTGAACCATCCAAACAGAACGTTACAAAGCGAGCACTGACGTTGTAGCGGTAAATGGTTCAGGTAGTGGACACTAAAAAGGCGAGTGATAGGACTCTTTTTCGAATTCCACTATCATAAAATAAATCAAACAACTATCAATCAAAAAAAAAAATTGTGTGTGTACTTATGTACACGCGTTAGAAGTTATACTTCTTCGGCGTAATAAGATAAAAATCTTTCAAAAATTTTATCTTTTGCCTTATTTTACATTTGTAGACAAAATGACACTAACCATAGAAATAAAGAAATATTGTGAATACAGTTGCCAGTTCTCACGCAAACATACGTAGATGTCCTTACTTTTACTTTGTTGGTACCTTTTTTTGAAAAACTAAAATGTTATCTATAGCTAACTTCATCATGTCGGTGTTTCGTGATCGTGTGCGCGCGCATCGCAAAAATTTACCCTCGTCATTTTTTCCTAATGCGCCAAAAGAAGTATAACTTCAAAATATGTAGGGATGTGATGAGACCATCGCCCGCTAGTCAAACTTGAGTTATTTACACTAGTCATTCAGATTAGGTGGACAGATTAGTGCAACGACTTATACGCAATAACACTACCAACCTACCTTTCTTGCCACCACAACATCAGTACTTGGTATTACTGGAGCCAGGTCCGAGGATAGTTAATAAACCTATGCAAGGGGCAACTCAGCCTCTGGTTTGCAATGAACCATTAACTTCATTAATGTGGATACCATCAGTCTATTTGAAACATACAACCAACTACTTGCCTAAATAAAAAAATGAGCTGAGAAAAGTCCATAATCCCATTCCCAAAGAAATTTAATATAACGCGAGCTTTAGACAACACTCATAACAAAGTTTCGTCTAGTTATTTACCAGGAAGTTTATATATGTGTGTCCATATGTTGGCTGTTTTGATGTTATCTGTGTGCGAGTGATTCGGGGTGTGTGAGTTAGGTTGGCAACATTAGGATGGAGAACACGCGCGCGCCTTGCCTGGGACGTGACTGGCATGATCATCCTCCCTTTCCCCCATTCTCTATCTCCCTCACACCACCCTCCAGCCATTTTGGATCAACTGTTTCCCAGTTTTCAGATATTTTTCTTTTCCCTTTAATTTCGTAATGTTCATTTTATGTCATGTAAATTTCAGAAGGTTTCTTGGATTTTTTGTGATTGCAAGAGTAAAAATTATTATAAACTAGATGTTTGTACCCGACTTCGTAAGCGTGAAATAAACTTTGATACGATTTTTAATCCCCCATCATAATACTTCAGGGGTTGATTTTTGAAAAAAGTAGGCTTTGTTTGAACTTTGTTTTCCAATTTTACCTATTCATTATGCATATTAAATTTCGTACAATTGGTCCAGCAGTTTATTCGTAAAAGGGTAACAAACATACAAACAGACTTTCGAATTCATAATAGTACTAGAAATGAAAATTAACAATATTTTTAAAATTTGAGAAGAATATTACTTTATTTTATTTTAAAAGTCGTTTTAATTGTTACAATAATGTAATTTTCAATTTTCGATATTAATTCTTAATTTAATATTTTTAAATTAAGAGACTCTTGTACTGTTATACATATCACTTATAGTTATTAAGTATAAGTAGGAAGTTTTGCCAAGCGCTGAAAGCAAATATTTTTTTATGACATTGGAAGGCAAACAAGCAGACGGATTTCCTGATGGTAAGAAATTTCCGTCGCCTAGAAACTCCAAAGGTTAGGCCTCGAGCAAAAGTAAGTTTACCGGCTACTTTACCCTTCGAATCGGAACACGTCATGACGTTATGGCGGCAGGAATAGGTAAGGCGGTGGTACCAATCCGGGTGAGTCGCTGCGAAACTCTACCACCTAGTCAAATATCACGGTGTAAGTGACGGCAAGCCTATGCTCGCCTTTTACGAGCTGCCTGGCACAGGAAGGCAAATGGTCTATTCTACAAAGGAGCCCGGACCAACACGGGGGTAAAATTTATTTTATAAATTGAAAATAAGTTTTGTTCTGTTATTAAATCATTCATTATAAATTTGTACATCAATATTTATGTATGGAAATTAAAATTGATAGTGAAAGAAAAAGTAATTTTTAATAACACATTTTCATACCAAAATGGTAAAATATACCTGTGCCTACTTTAACTACTTACATCAAATCCGAATTTGTGACTTTGTCTTGCAAATAAATTATTTGAATAAAATAGTAAGTATAGTTATGAACTTTTAAATGCCGATTTAGTATAATAATCCTTAGTTCACTTGATGATAATTCAAGAAAGAGTATATGCTGGAAATATAAGAAGCTAAGGATCAAGAGCTGTAGGATCTGCTTAGGAAGCTCTGAGTAACTACTCGTATCTTTTTAAGACGGATGCTTTCAAAGACAGCTTTGGATAATATACAGAAATATTAAGGAGTAGTGTGAAAGAATAAATAATCTTATCTTATAAAGAGTAATTGTAGTAAAGGCTGACTTTATTACACTTTCTAAAGGCAGTTCTAGATAAAAAGGCAAACTAATAGAAGGATTTGAAATAGTAAATACTCGTAAATGTTGTCTGTAACGCTAATTCGAAACGCTAAAACACTTACTACGTAGTCTTAAAAAGTAAAAAACAACAGCGGAACACCGACATTATAGTGGTGAAAATAGGAAAGGCGTTGATACCGAATACCGAAACGTATTAGCACTCTTGAGCATAGTCACCAATAGTTAAAGGCTATTTTCAGACTAATGCTAATTAATAATAGTTTTAAATGTGTACAGCTACCCCCGGTCCACGTGACAGCCCACCCCAGCTTTGCACAGATAGACAAACTTCTATCTCATTATATTAAACTTTCTCTTGAACGACACTTTCTATTAAAAAAAAACCCATCAAAATCCGTTGCGTAGTTTTAAAAATCTAACCATACATAGGAGCAGACAGCAGATAGCGACTTTGTTTTATACTATGAAGTGACGATATTTAGCAGATATCAAACGTATTTTATGACGTTAAATAAGTCTGTGCGTTAATCTCATAGTAAGCATTTAGTTTTTTTTTAATGTTTCTCTAACTTTTCAGTATCGTATGATCGTTTTTAGTTCTACTGATTTGAGATTCTCGTGACATGTTGTCGCACCAAGAGCTTCCTGACAGACTGTCGCGAGGAACACTACATACCCTATAAATACTTTCGGCTATCAGGTCAATCGTATCAATATGATAATAATAGACGAGGAAGGGTTACTCGTAAAAGATAATATAGTCAGTAGTAAAATAATCTTTATCTGCCGACTTCCAAATAGAGACTGCCTTGTTGGTCGAATGGCTAGCGTACACGCCTAACTACATCAATTAAGGCTCGGCTTCGATTCCCGACGGGGGCAGGCATTTGTGTGATGAATATTTAAATGTCTGCATTTCCGGGTGTTTATTAAATTGGTATCTATTTAAGTATTTTTATGTATTAGAATCGTTGAATAACACCTATAAGACAAGCATATAATTTGCTTACTTTGGGGTTAGATTCAATTTATGTGACTTGTCCAGGGATATTTATTTATTATTATCTATGTTTTGTGTGGTGCTCAAAACTTTTTACTTATGTTACGTTCCTTATTCCAATGTCTGTTAATTTTAACAAGATCTGATGAGATTTGAGTTTTTGTTACTAATATTATAAATGTGAACACTGTTTACATTGTAATGGTATTTTATATTAAATTAGGAAAATAATAACAACTGCATTGAAAAAGACAAGAAAAATTGCTTAAAGCTAAACTGAAATAATTAAACTAACATACATTTAAAAAAAAATTGTGTGTATACACGCGTTAGAAGTTATACTTCTTCGGCGTAATAAGATAAAAATCTTTTTAAAAATTTTATCTTTTGCGTTATTTTACATTTGTAGACAAAATGACACTAACCATAGAAATAAAGAAATATTTTGAATGCAGTTGTCAGTTCTCACGCAAACATACGTAGATGTCCTTACTTTTACTTTGTTGGTACCTTTTTTTGAAAAACTAAAATGTTATCTATAGCTAACTTCATCATGTTGGTTTTTCGTGACGGTGTGCGCGCGCATCGTAAAAATTTACCCTCATCATTTTTTCCTAACGTGCCAAAAGAAGTATAACTTCAATAAATAGTTTGTAAGAAATTCTACGCTTGCCTTCTTGTGGAGAAAGTTGGAACAGATCTCTTATGAAGAAAAACACACCGTATACATATGTTTTGCTATTTTTGTGTGTATTTTAGTTACATTTAAAGCAAATAATATCTTTAAATATATTTTATATTACGTTTCTCTGAATCGACTTTTGTATCTGACTTTACATAGCGGCTGTAATTCGATAACATGCACGGTCGAAGTTTTGGCGGGATTAGAATAAAAGATGGACGCAGTTTTTTCATAACCATTGAATTTAGTGCATATATCGAGTAAAATTAGTCAATTTTGTATAAATTTATTCAGATATATGGCACAAGTGAACTTATTCATAAAAAATAGTGTATAGTTGCTGTCAAATCTCCTCGATGAGCTCAGAGTCCTTACCATGAGTTTACGGCTTGTCAAGTTTACTATACTCGCTACCGTCTCTGTAAATTATTTGTATGAAAACTTTGAACAGCGCCTCTATTGGTAACTGTGAGAAACACATTTTAAGACGAAAAGTGTCATAGTTTTCGACACGTAACTTACTGAATGTAATCTATACCAACTCGTGGTAAATGCGCAGTTATGTATTACACGCGATATCTAAGACCCGGACATGACGGATAATGATGACTAACAAGTATGACTGTTTCGATTTTCACTAGATCTAACGGAACTGTGTCATAACTTGATGCCAATGTCGAATGCTTGCGCCCGTGACAAAAATATTAGAAAAGTAAAAAAAAAGGTTGCACTCCGGGAGTGCCGGCAGAAGTAAAAACTTGAATATTATTTAACGTTGTGCATTTTTGATATTTTGGAATGGTTAGGAAATAATTTTAAACGAATTGCTTTAATTATCAGTATGAAGTACTATCATTTATGTGGTAAAATATAATATTCATTTATTGCGCTATCGTACACAAAAATGACAACACGAACATTCGCGCAAGCGCCCTGCGTCGTTTTACGAATTTTCGATCAGGTCATGTGTCCTGACGCGAGTTTAGAAGTTTTTACCCATTCCAAAAAAATGTGTGCAACGACGCTAAAGAAGGTTTCACTTCAAAAAGTTACCTAAATTATTACTTTTAAATGTCAGAAACCAAACCGTTTTAGTTAAACTTCAGTTATGCATTTAAGGTTAAGACCAGTTAAGACTCTATATATTCTAAAGCAAACAATACGGCGGTACTGACTCTTAAAAGAAACTGTTAAACTACCCACGTAGTAAGAATAACACGTGTACTTTATCGGTAATCTGGCGGATATACAGAGTACTGACGCCGAAAGTCAGATTTAATCATTTGTGAATTGTGTGAATCATTGAATGAGAGGATCCATAAAGCTTGAGAACGGAAAAAATTATAACTGAATAGAACTTTAAGCAAGTTATCGCCTCTATGGTCTAGCGGTTCAGTTGTTGGACTTGACTGCATGAGGTCCCGGGTTCAAATCCCGGGTCGGGCAACAAAAAGGAAATTAGGTTTTTCTAATTTTCTAATAAAAAAATGTTGTGCCTTGATTGTGCCTCTGCCTTAATTTTCGGGGATACGGGCGTGAAGATAATTTTTTTTATATGCTGTTGATTTTTTTAGCAACTGAGCTGCTGCGCTACACATACATTAATAGTTTTGTTTCCCTTATCCTTTCCTATTCTATTAATATTGTAAATGCGAAAGTTTATCTGTTTGTTACGCCTTCACGCAAAAACTGCTGAACCGATTTTCATGAAATTTGATTAACAAATAGAGGGTGACTTGGATTAACACATAGGATAGTTTTTATCCCGAAACAATGTTCCTGTGGTACCACGCGGGCAACGCCACGGCCAACAGCCAGTTATCAATCGTTTAGTTTAGTTTTTTTTATAATTTGAGACTCCATACTTTATATTAAAATGCGAAATCCTATCAGTCGCTCTTTCATGGGTCAACCGCTAAACAGAGATTGATGAATTTTGAGCTAAGGGTCCTGGATCAAACGCAGGTTTTTTTTTTTCAAAAATCAATTTCTACAACTCTTTTATCCGATGTTATATACATTTTATTTATTGGAAAATGAAAGTTTGTACAAAAGTTGTAACTATTCTGCGCTGACGAAGTCGCGGGCCAACAGTAATAAAAAACAGATATTTTTATAAAGGCTTCTTTTTTTGTGATGGTCCTAGTAGCCTTCGAAAGAAAAGACTAACATTATTTTTCTGTCAATGGTGGTGCCAAAGGCGAGTGACAGTTTTTTGTCACCAACTTTAACCTTGACCAGACGATAGACGTGACGACTCGTCTGTGTTAATACCATCGCATTTTCTCATCTTACGGTAAGATATAGGCGTCTCTCATGAACACCAGAGAGGGTTATTGGTGTGCCCCGTTAATCCCGAGCAACGTTTTTTTTGTTAGAAAATTGGAAAAAGCCAATTTTCTTTTTGTTGCCCGACCCGGGATTCGAACCTGGGACCTTATGCAGTCAAGTCCAATAACTGAATCGCTAGACCACAAAGGCGACCTCGGAGTACTTAACTCCGAGTTTATTTATAAGACAGTGTTCAGTTAACAATGACAGCATGTCAAACCTTTTATAGTAAATAGGGTAATCTATAGGAAACTAGCTGTTGCCGCAAACTTTATTCCGCCCGTTCAGTTTGTATGGGACCAAATAAAATGTTGTTTTTCCCAGTATCCTCACAATCGAATAGGATAGGTATTGACCTATGTCCTTCCCAGTTCTAAGCTACCTCCCCACCAACCTTCAGCCTAATCGTTTCAGCCGTTCGTGAGTTATAAACAGTGTAACTAACATCACTTTCTTTTACTTATATAGATATTAAAATTAAATCTCAACTTACTTGTGATAATCCTAAATATATAGAAACAGTTTCAGATATGTACAAGAACCTCCCATCAGCTGCAACAGAGAGCGCGAAGCCGTCGAGAGACTGTGGACAAATTAAAAATATTATTGAGTATTACATACTAGTGGTCGCCTGTTGGTCGAAATTCAACCATAATACATTTTAATATCTTGTTTATATGAACGTCATCTTCATTTCTCAAGAACAACTACTTTTTTCTAAACTTTTTAGTGCGCCATCTGTGGTCTTTTATCGTTATCATCAATATATTTGTTTGTGTGTGTCAAATGCATGGGAGTGTGGGTAATGTTTTATTAATTGATTTAATGTACTTTATAAGCATTATTATTGAAAAATATTAGTTCTGCACTTCTCCTACACATAAATTATAAGTGTGCCAAATTTAATGCTCCTGCGTCGGCGCAATATTCGTAAAAAGGGGTCCAAACTTTTGGTATCACGTATTAATATATAGATAATATTGCCTATGGTATTACATAGAAATGTTCGTAACTGTAACTACCGACAAAAACGGTAAGATAGGAATTAAAAAATTCACCACAGGAGTTGAATCCTTAGTTGCTTAAATCGTTAGAGCATTAGTTGGCAATCTCTCTCAAATCTTAAATAAGGTGTTTTTTTTTCTTTCGTAGATATTTTTTCGTAAGCACAGAACAAGTGCTAAAATTATAGATATATGTATATCATTGTCTTCTCTGACCAATCCGATGCGCAGGCATATGTGTGATAATCATGTTTGTTAGTACTTTATGTCATTTTATGTGTATATCTGTGTTTGGTAACTTAAATTAAAATTAGTCACAATTTATGATTCCTTACTATAGCGCTACATCGATATGTATGTATGAAAAAATCGTAGTTGTATCTCTGACTAGCTCTTCGGCAATACAAGCGTGAAGATACCTATAAACCAATATTAATTTAATTTAAAAACTTTCACTGGTTGCTTGGATGATTAAGATCACTAGAAACTCATGTAACAAAAAAGAGACATTTCTAATTCCACACTAAACTCTACAAGAAGTTGAATTTTTGTATGACATTTGCACAAAAAACTAATAACTTTAGATTCATCAATTCCGCGTCAGTAAAAAAGATAAACAAATAACGATTGAAGAAAAAAATGCTTAGAGTTAGGGCTACTAGATATGGCATTTTAAATATTATATCGAGTTACGTAAAGTGGAGTTACGTGTTGGTGTTATTATAAATTAAAGATACCCTTTAAAAAATAGATTGATTTCATATAGCATTTTTGAATGTTCCTTGAAAATTAAATTACGAGGGTCAAACTGAAAGTTCTTAGAAAATCAAAAACTAAGCATTCTAGCAAGTTATTAGTTTTATTATAACTTTTCAAAATATCGTCCATTTACATCAATAAATCGCTGCATTCGATGGAACCATTGAGAAAAGCACCTTGTCCACTCGGCCTTAGGGGTCTCTTCGACAGCGTTTTGAAACGCAGCCACTGCTTCTTCGGCGTCTATAAAATGTTTTCCTCGAAGTTTTTCTTTTATTTTCGGGAATAAATTAAAATCGCAGGGTGCGAGGTCGGGGCTATACGGTGGGTGACCCAGTAATTCCACGTCTGAGGTCGCCAAATAGTCGATCGTTTGCCTGGCGGTGTGCGACGAGGCATTGTCGTGATGAAGGAGGATCCTGCTGCGAGGTCGTTTCTCTCGAACTTTTTCCAAGACCAGTGGCAAACAGTTATTAGTGTACCACTCTGCATTAACCGTTTTCTGATCCTCTAAGTCAACTGTCGCGTAATGACTTGTCTTTCCGAAGAACGAGGCCACCATCTTTTGTCCAACACTTCGACCTCTCTTCACTTTAGTTGGCAACTTTTCGG
>NJDD01006200.1:0-161583 GCA_002245505.1 Calephelis nemesis | reverse complement strand
GAAAACACAATGAACAATCGTATAAAAATGACAGATTCGAAATTCAAATGTAATATTTTTTTATTTTTAAGTGTAACAGTATTTATGGCCAGACTAAGTATAATATGCTTACTTTGGGGTTAGATTTAATTTGTGTAACTTGTCCAGAGTTGTTTATTTATTATTAATTTAAAAATACAACTTATTTATTCATAATGCTGCCAAATCGTTATTAATTTTTGAAGTTCAATAAAATGATTAAAGTTTGAAGTTGCATAACATATGAACAGTAAATAGGAAATAAAACATAAACAACGTTTGCTTAAATAACATTGTCCTAGCAAATGGTCTATAACTTTACTTTTGAAAACAGAACAAAACCGCTCGTGCTATGACTTACTGTAGCAGGGTGACCGTCAGTTTTTTATTTGTGAGACTTTTCTTAATCGCGTTTGTGGTCCTCCCGATCGCTGTAGAGGTCCTAGTTTCGATCCCCGAGTTGCGTAACAAAAATAAAAAATAAATTTGAATTTTCAATTTTCTCATAAAACTAACGTTGCCGGGATTGGATATGTGCTTAGTTACCAAAGGCTGGCCACCTATCATATTGTGGGACTTTGAGGTTAGTCGTGGGGCACCTTCAGTTTTGAAATGTGGTTGTGCACCTGCCTACACATATCGGGGATATGGGCGTGAAGATGTTTAAGACTTTACCTTTTTGTTCATTGTTTTAATTATAAACATTATTTAAAGAAAGCGTACACAAATATGACATACAGGACAAAATACCAGCTTATCTCTTACAATACATATTTTACAATTAACTTGAGGTAAAGGAAAATACAAATAAAAAGAATAAGTAGATAATTTCAAAATAAAAATTATGAAAACGATAGTAGTTACAAGTTTAGCTTTCTTATACAAACAGGAAATTAATATATTGCATAAACATCAACAACGAAGCTTTCAAAAACGAAAATGGAATTTGTTACAAAAAAAGATTCTTCTGGTTCTGGTAAATTTTTAATGTTAAGGTTACAACATTGGTAAGTAAGTATCTTCACGCCATTATCCACGAAGGGGTAGGCAGGGGCACACTCAGGGCACTCACGATTAGCCGAAGACACTAAGCCCCATAACACAACATTAGTTTGGAAGTCATTTCAAAAAAAATATGTGTGCGTGTACTAGCGTACACTCGTAAGAAGTAAAGAAGTGAATTTCTTTATGATGTTATTTTTCAAAAAACAATTCACTATACGCAACTTTACAGAAATTGGTTAAATAAAGTTTATTGCCAATCCTAATATATAATTGCTACTCCGCTGGAGAAATTATACTTCGAATCACGCATGGTAGGGATAAGAACAAAGATGGCACGTAACGGAAAAATGTGACGCGTAACGAAAAAATGTTACACAATTTTTTTTTCCAACCCCGATAAAGAAGTTTCACTTTAAAAAAAAAACTGTGGTTAAGATGGACGGTAATGTAAAGATATAGGAATGAAACATAAAACACATTTGCTTAGATATATAACATTTTTGCACAAGAGGTTCGTCACTTTGCCTTTGAAAACAAAACAATAGTTTATGTTAGGAAGTGCTATGAGTATGCTATAGTAGGGATCCCATCAGTTTTTATTTACACGTATTTTTTATGATTGCAATAAGCAATAAAACTGTACATAAATACATACACGTATATCTTCACCCCAAGTTAAAGGGTAGGCAGAGAGTATCGAGTACCAAATCTCATGATTACGACATAAGGTATTTTAATAAATCTCAGTAAATCTACAAAAAACACCTCAAATTACATTACCCTGACATTCGACAAATAGTTTTTGACGATGCTTAATAAACACAAAAGCATAAATTTTCATGTACCTAAATAGGCAGTGAAAAAAGATTTGAGTTGCTTTTGACCTGAAGACACACGGGAAAATAGGTTTCTTGGTGTCTTATTTCAGGTTTGTGTTATTTAATTTAAGTACAAGAAGGCTGTCTTATTGCATTTAAGCAATCTCTGGCACTACTCTTAGGATGAAGGAGATAGTTTGTGTATTTTAGAACTAAGGTGAACTAAAACTAAAATAAATTCTCAGTTAGCATGGTTGCCCTACAAAAGCCGCAAGTCGGCAATGTCAAAGCGTTAGTTGTCTCTGTTTTGTTGAATTAAATCGTAATAAAGAACACGCTCAGTCTATCTGTGCATCTGTAGATATAGCTTGTGGTCCAAATGGAGCATGTGAACTTATTTTTATCAGTGTAAAGTTTTCAGGGCAAATTGAAGGTTATCTCCATGCGGCTTGTTTTATTACCAAAATAGCTGTCAAAGCGAACTTTGTTTCTCCCGTGAAGTTTGTGTGGGGAAAAACTTTTTCCCATTTCCTTGCAATTTTTCCGTTTTATCTCGCCATAAGAAGAAGACAATATCTAGCACAATAAAAAAGAATTAGCCAAGTCGGTCCAGTCATTCAGGAGTTATACGCTTAGCAACACATTCTGCTATTCATTTTTATCTTAGACTAGCGACCCGGTACGTGCTTCGCCTCGTATATGACCGCATGAATGACGATACGAAATAACACAACACAACAAAAAAAAAAAAAACGGAAAAAAGGTACAGCACAGCTATCTGAAAAAAGTTTAAATTTGACTGAAAAAACCCATTAACATAATGATACGCCATTTATTGAATTCATTTATTAAAAAAATGTGATAAACGAAGAACCGCTCGACCGATTTTATGCAAACTTCACATATTAAACCATCTACTAAATAGTCCGAACAAAACCTAAACATTTGGTTTGGATAGGTGAGCCCGTTCTTGTTGAATTATAAAATTACAACGAAAAGTGGCACTGATTTTTATATACCTGACCCAGCAAACTGTATCGCTTGACATTAATGCTTCGACAGTAGCGCAGTCTGTCGGATCCGATGTGAGACATTCCAAAATCAACAACTAATTATTATCAAAAATATAATTAAAAAAACTTTTTCCAGGAGACCAAATTATAAATCTAAACCATTCTCGAATTCCCTTGAACACACACAATAAGCTTCATCAACATCGGTCCAGTCGTCTAGAAGGAGTTAAATGACAAACACACGAACACAAGAATTATATGTATAAAGATGACAAAATATGTTAATGCAAAAATGATGAAACTTTTATATGAAGAAATCGTTATTACTGGATCGACCCCAAGCAAGAACAAATTTTTATGAAGGCCGCTAAGCCTCGGTATAATTTTCTCATTACGGCCAGCTCCATGGCATTACACTAAGACAAATATGCTCCCATTATAGCAGTCATTTATGAAGCGTTAAAACTTAATAAGTGCTTCATTTCGTAAAGATTTTCAAACAAGCTTTTCTTGTATAAAGTGTTTTATATCAAACTAGCTGTGTCAAACAGGCTCATTTACGGGATAAAAACTATCCTATGTGTTAATCCAAGTTACCTTTTATGTGTGTTTCAAATTTCATTAAAATCGGTTCAGCAGTTTTTGCGTGCAGGAGTAACAAACAAAAATACAAACTTTCGCATTTTTAATATTAATAGGATTATAAATTTTAAAATTAAAATACACTTCCACGAACAAAACCGAAACAACTATTCATAAAAAAACCTGAAAAATTACTTTGGAAAAATATACTAATACTACATAACTAGAAATAATTCGATTAACTAAGTATTTAATTTATCTATATTAATATATATGTAAAATAATGTAATTGTTTTTATATTAATGCATCCATATTTCCAAAAAACGAAAGCCTGTCCGTCTGTGGCTCTTTCAACAGATTGTGGTGAAATTTGTGGTTCGAAAATAGGCCATTTTTTTAAAATCAACCTATCCTTTATAGCCTATAAAACCTAGGGACTGTTATGGGGATGACAGTTTGTATGAAAATCTATTCGATGCGAAGAAACTCACGAGGAAAAGCTAGTAAATTATATATTAATAGTAAAAGATAAAATTTCATAACCCTTATTATTACCAGAGATTAAAAAGTAAATATGTGTTTGTGATAAATTTGCAAAGTGACCTAACCATAAAGAAACCAATTTACGTGATTTTGTTAGTCAACGAAATTAATACTTCAAATACGCATTTACTAAAACATTTTATTTACATTTTGGGCAGTAAATCTTTATCTACAGCTAGTTATAAAATAACATGTCCTGACTGACTGATTCGTCATCGCCAAGCAAAAACTGTTAAAACTTACAGCCAAGAAATTTGGTTAGAAGGGTAATTTGATAGTCTAAACACCGAATAAGGAAGAAATTTTGGAATTACTACCCCTAAGGGGTTGAGATAGGGGTTGAAAGCTTGTATGGAAGACCGTCATTTTTTAAGTTAGAAATATGAAGATTTATTTTTACACTACTTATTAAAAATAGATATATACGTATGTAAGCGTTTCTGCAAATTCAACCCCTAAAGGGATGAAACAGGGGTTGAAAGTTTGTATAGAAGACCGTCACTTTTTAAGTTAAAAAATGAAAGTAATTTTTTTGGGCTAATTATTAAAAATGATTAGATACGTATTTAAGCGTTTCTGAAAATTCTACCCCTAAGGGGTGAAATAAAGCGCCTATTAATGGTCTAAAATCATTAAATATATTAACTGTCACGCGAGCTAAGCTAACGGGTAAGAGCTAGTTTTCAATAAATAACCAAAGTGACGGTAAGACGGAAACATTAGTTTTGCTATAAATACCGACACTTTCTGTTTGGACAGAAAGGGCAATAATTTAGCCGTATTTGTCCATTTGGACATGTGCGGCCGGTCAACATTGACCGGAGGGCTGTTTTCACAGGCCGAAATTAAATAAAACTCACTTCTAATAAAGGAGGGTCGGCAAAATCTTCAAATACCTTGAAATAATATTAGCTATGACTTTGCTATGTCTTATATAGTGTTAATCATGATTTCTCGGTCAATTTAGTGGATAGTATAAGTGACAAATAGACGGTTGACGGTTATCATTGAAAAATGGAAGTTATTTGTTTACTATTAGTGAACTCTGAAACTACATCATTAAAATTTCATTAAAATTCAGATATTTTAGAACGTTTTGTAGTGATTTTAACGTCCATTTAATACAATTTTTTTGATAAAAAATATGGCAATATTTAAAAAAAATTGTGTATTTAAAAATCTTTAATTATATTTCATCAGCATTCAGTATTTGCAAGCAATTCAAAGTTATGATTTAAAAGTTTTGTACATATTACATCTAAAATTTTAGTAGTACCTACTAAAATACAGAGTAGTTCTTAGTACTGAGTAAGGTCGATGTTTGCGAAGATAAGGAAAATTTAATCCTAATACGTAAATTCAAAATCATATAAAGGTATTTAAATGTTTCTCTATTGTTAGTTAATTTCAGTTTAACCCTTAACCGACCCTCAGCCATTTGGCACAGTTACTTTTTTAACAAAGAGTACAGATAGCTAATATTCAATATAATAATGCATTATCTATTTTTTTATTAATACGCCTAATTAATAGAAAAAATACAAGCTCCACCGTGTATTTTATAAGACAAAATTAATATTAGTAATTTACTGTATGACTCTCAAATATAGTTGACCATTGGACGACTATTAGTAATGTTAATTCCACAGAAGGGACGATTAGCCCTTAGAGACGGAACCCTAAATTGATGGAAACATTTAACTTTTCTGCATCACTATTGACCCCTTCAAAAATAATCCAAGTTTCGCGTTGATTGCGAACCCCAAGGGCATCTTGACCGGAACTCGGGGCATCTAATGAAGAATTACCGCCCTTTGTGGTCGAGTCTCTTCAGTATCGATAGATTGCTTGAATTTAAGTATCATTTGGTTTATTAGACCGACCTGTACGTTTTGGGGTTAACGAACTGTAAGGCTTGGGTTTGAAATGTATCACGGACAGTGGTAAACATATATCATGCTAAATGTTAAATTTGATGGTTTGTGGATAAAAATTAAATTTGAATCCTGGGTCGGGCAACAAAAAGAATATTTGGGTTTTCCAATTTTCTAGTAAAAAAAATGTTGCTCGGGATTGGATATGAGCCCGGTTGGCGATATGCTTGCCAGCTATCACATTGTGGAACTTAGTGTCTTTGGCTAGTGTCAGTGTCTCTGCCTACCTTTCCAGGTAAATTGGCGTGAAGATACTAATATTACACTGGCAAATAAGTACGTAATAAACACTTATAATAAACACTACAAATACTCCCAAAAATAATGTCAAATCCAACACCCGACAACAAAACGTGCGAATGACCAAAAAATCACTATCAGATATAATGAATTGTAACTAGCCAATTACTCGAGCGGATAACCCTTCAATAGGCAGGCCGGGGTCGAGACGACCCGACCGATCGATACCAAATAAAAATAGCTACAAAATCCCGGAAAATGCTGTATTCAGACCACGTACAGTCAATATAAAATGGCGCTGGGTGATGATTGTGATGCAGCGGGCTGAAGGGACACGCAGAACGACGCATCAACTACTATAGATTGAAAATAAACGATCTTTCATAAATATTTTCGGGCACATGTGCTCTTTGGTATATTTTATATTTTTTATGAAATTCAAGCTTTATTTCGAAAACTCAAAATGTAACACCACATTTTACATATCGAAGATCCTGCTATCTGTCTGAGCTGGGATATTGCTGTTGCTTAACCTACTTTACTCTCCTAACCGAAGCACGACATTGGCAAGCACTGACCCTAGGTCCGCGGGAATACTATTTGCTGTAACGTTTTGGTGGGTTGGATGGGATGGCAAACAAGTAGACGAATGTCCTGACGGTAATAAATGTCCAGGTATGGGCTGTAGGTAAAATATTATTTTATTTGATCTATCCAGAGGTGTAAATGGAGCGTTGAGTAATTTATTTTAAAAATAGGTTTTGAACCTGGGCTTCAAACTCACTTTGTATAATTATCATTATGCGCTTATCACAACTTTACATGGAAGTGAGATTTAGGTATATATGCCGGAAAACGTAGGAAAAATGAGGTCGAAATGAGAGCGCTACGGAAAATCTTTAGAGCAACGCTCGCCAACCGCATTCAACACCAGCTTTGAAACACAAAAGTCCCCATGATCCCGATTTATCCGTTGAAAGGTTATGATGCCACAGACATACAAACATAGTGTGAGTTCTCTAAGAATAGAGAAATTAATAAATTTTAAAATTACGCTCGTTAACAGTTCGAGTGCTGTATCTATCGGTCAATATCGGATCAATAAATCTATATATTTTAAAGTTTTATGTGTTAAGTTGATATTTTTCGCAAGTAAATCCGCGGACAACAGATAGTGTAACATATATTAAAAACTCACAAAATATAGTTTTAACACAATCCCCAAAGGACAGTGTAAAACGACGGTAGACTAATATTTGTGAGCGCGTGTCCGTCCATGTTTCCCTTATTTATTGTTATTTTTCTATTTGCTGGCAGATGTGCCGGATCATGATTTACGGTAGCCCGTATTAAGAAACGTACGAGTATTATAGCTTAGATACTGCTCTAGCTTTTGTTTTTATTTGTACAAGGTTTATTTGGACTTAAGTTTTATATTTCAGCTGCATTGTTTTATTATTGTTAACCCTTTAATGTGCACGATTTCCTGGGGCAATAATGTTTTTGATGAGCATTGACGTGTTAAGGTGTAGAAGGTAGAGTGACCTGGTAATCAAGCTTCAGACATTAACATCAATTTGGCAATGATTAATTAATATTAATGGTGTCTATAAGTGATATATTATCAAAGGCGTTTGTTTCTTCGCCTTGATGTGTCACAATACTTGTCTTTTTATTTGAAAAAATATAACTCAACTTCGAAGTGTCAATCTATTCTCCTGTAAAAGGCCTCAGTAGAGTTTTCGCACCAACTTGAAAGAAGTTGGTCGCAGTTTTTTCGTAATTATTGAATTTTGTATAAGTATATTATGACTAAAATTAGACAATATCAGTGTTTGTTTAATATATAAGTATAGTATATATAAGTGAAATATTTATGAACAAATTTTTGTGTATCGTGTATTTCCTTATTGCCATCAAATCTCAAAAAAAGAGCTTGAGACTTTCCTCAAGACCCTGACTCATTTTAAATAATTTAAGGCCGATTGTTAAATCAGGTATCTTGATGCAAATTTTAACTTGACTGATGGCAATTGCTGACGCTCATGCCAAAAACTAAAAAGGAATCAATTTTTTAAAGCTATTAAAACGGTATCTACTTAACCAAACGCTTTTACACACATACATTAATTATACGAACACCCGATTTCCTACAATGTTACTAGGTTTTTGTTTAAAGGTGTTTTATCAAAAACTATTATAAAAAAACCTCGTTATGACTATTTGAGCTTGTATAAATTAAAATTTAATAGAAAATGTTACTGTATAGTTTGCTCGACCCAGTGCTGCATTACTTATTAGGTAATAGGTCATGGCCTGTTTTAAAAAAATTGACATGTTTTTTTAGAAACATTTTTTTATTTGTATATTTTATTGAAAAAAATATTCATATTCATTTGTTACGTTTATTTTATTTTGTTGTTCGCTTAATTTTTCGATTTTTATTTTATACCAATTTTCAAATTTCAAATTGCGCGCTTAATACTAAAATACTATATGATTTAAAAGAAAAAAATATTTTTTATTGTGTTTAAAACCTTAATATGTGTTTGAAATTCTGAAATTGCGAAAATAACCGTCAATTTTACAATATTTTTTAAAAAGGGAGGGCCCCAAAATCAAAATAGCCTAGCCCTATGGGCTTAATTCGGCACTGGCTCAATCAAACAATATGAATCATTCAGAATCAGAATCTGAATCAGAAAAATCTTTATTCACTTGAACCAAATACCACGTATTTGAGCGCGCCGACATTTTTTTTAAACTACCACCGGATCGGAATAGATTAAAAATACAAATTACAATCAAATTTTAACTTAAATAAAAGGTACAACAAATTACATTACAAATTGCAGTGGGAGATTGAAACCTCTATCCCTAAGCATGTTCATCTTCCGAATACTCCGAGATCGAATAAAATAGCCTTTTTGTCATAATTTTGTTTTGATACATTTTTTAAACTTATTTAAAGGTCTCTAATACAAATGGGCAGCTTTTTGTAGAAACATTCGTACCTGATTTGCAGAAACAGTCCAAATCATATTTCTCCTGCAATATTTCACAATACAATATCAACAGCCAACAAGATAAATTCACCAAATTAACTGCGTAGTAAACACATGTTTTGTTTTCCCGCATGGCTACATGGTGGCAGCACCTCTGATTTATAGCGTAAGGGTGTTTCTGGAAACCTCACATATTGTACACTTGGATTTTCGATTTGTTTTTCATAACTTATTAGAATAAACGCTATTTCAATAATATTATGAACTAGATTTAGTCGGTGTTTTTCGTCATTTTAATCTTTATTTAGGTGCCAAGTGGGAATATAACATACCTATAACTTTCCTTAAGTTATATGCAAATTTATTAACCTTGATTTTAATTTCGACATGAAAATGGAATTATACTTATTAAGTATCTTTACCTATATATCCCCGAAGAGGTAGGCAGAGGTAAAACCAGGGCACCCATGACTAGCCAAAGACACTAATTCTCACAATGTGATAGGTGGCAATCACATCATCAACCAGGCACATAATCAATCCCGGCAACGTTAATTTTATTTGAAAACTAGCTGTCCCAGCGAACTTCGTTCCATCCGTTCAGTTTATATAGAAAAAAAATAAGTATTTTTTTTCTACACCCTGCCATTTTCCCGGTTTATCTCTTCATAAGAGCCCTCTCCCGACAATAACTGACACAATAAAAAAATAGTTAGCTAAATCTGACTAGTGCTTTGGAAGTTATGCGCTTACCAACACATTCAGAGAATCATTTTTATAAGTTGAAATACACTTTTTATGTTATCCGACTCGTGGATCGAACACGGGATCTTAAGAAGTCAAGTCTGACACTGGATTGCTAATACGAAAGTCTGTCTGTTGCGTTTTCATTGCCAAACTTCTTTACCGATTTTATGAAATTTGTTATGTATAGGTACATATTTTTAAGACCCCAGTTCAAATATTCAAATACAGGCTGCTTTTTTCTAATTAATATAGAGGAGTATAAAAGTGCGAATAAAAAACGATTTTAATTAACAGATATATTAAATTCAACAATGACAGATGGCCTAATTAAAAAGATTTTTAACATAGACACAATGACAAAAAATTTGCTACGTAATAATGTTTTGAGAGGGGTAAAACCGAACTTGTTGTAAGATGCAAGATTGTAAGAAAGTCCATCAAATTCCAAGTAAGCTGATCGGGATTAAACTTAGCAAGCGGGTAGTTTGAAAGCAGGAGAAGAACATAAATTTCTCATTTTCCCGATATCTCAAACACTTTCCTTGGAAGCGCGTAACGCGTGAAAAGCCGCAAAAAACAGTTAGTATTTAAATAAAAGTGTTACATACAATGAATTACAATGCTAATAATGGAAATCCTCGCAAACACTTTCTCTTCAAACATCCAACTTAAATCGAAACCCACCAGCACAGTGGTAACTAATTAACCGGCCCAGACAAAATCGTCAAACGAACCCCATTTGAATAAACGAATCCAGTCACGTTCGCCAAATAAGCAGCACTAACAAGCGGTATATCGCTTGCACTGATTGTTAATTGATTAGATTAAAAAATTTGTCCCAATTCACGGCGTATTGTTACAGTGGGGTATTCGATGTGTAATTATGTATTTTATTAGCGATGGTGTCTTTTACAATTTCGCTGTTGACAAATTGTATTAAAAGTTTGGTGAATGTCACCTCAAATTTTTGCAAGTTTGTTTCTTCGTTCTATTTTTGATATAAATAAAATTATTTTATTGTTCTAATTTGGCGCGTATTTCTACACTGGGTTTTTATATGTTATGTTTTGCTGTTACCGCTGCTTTTTGAAAATATTGCTGTGGGTAAATCGTATTATAATAGCTAATGATCATACTTTTTAACAGAATTGTTCCAGAATATGCTACAGTATACATCGTAGTATAAGCTATGAGGTATGAAGTTGCTATTCCTGACTAGAGTCTCGTTAAGACCACTACGGTTTCAACTATGACACTTTTAGACTAAAATCCCTCATCCATTATTTTACAGAACGAACTACGTATAAATTTAATGCAAATAACTTTTCCAAAAATATTGAAAATTATCATCACAACTTTAGCAAGGTGGTTAAGTTGATAAAATAATTGATCAATTTCAGCCGCTTAAACTTTAGTACTCGCTAGTCTGATGTTCCAGTTTACCGAGTGAAATATGGTGTCTAGAGTGGTTTCTACATATGCATTATTTACCATTACGAGTCTGCTTATTAGTCTTATTATTATTCTAATGCTACAAAGTAAAGAAAACGACATACTTTAAAAAATACATTGCGCACGTGAACAAATTGGTAAAATCCCCTAAATATTTTGCTAGAGAATTTTGACACCCTAAATGCCTATGTTTTATTGTTGGATATTTTTATTCTAATACCTCCATAGAGTTATAGGTGGTTGGAAAATTGAGTTAAAATGACAGTGGCATACGTAGTGATTCGCCACGCGGCCGCATTAAACGCATTAGGGGCTAAAATTGGATTTGATGTGGGGCGCGGTGTTAGTACACTTGTTACGAATTTAAGACGTCTAAAAAAGCTCTTTGCTCATATGTGCGGTTTTTTGTTTGTTATTCAACCGCCTGCAAAAAGGAGGTTTTCAATTTGATTGTATTTTTTGTACTATAGTACATGACACAACTTTGTTTTTTCTTATTTTCTAGTAAATTAGTAAACGTAAATTGGATTTTACTGCACCGATTTTGATGAAACAAAGCCTATGTCACTCACGGATAATGTAGCATTCTAAGGGTGATAAAATTTTTGAAATCGGTCTAGTGGTTTCGAAGCATATCTGGGTAAACGTCTGCCTATCTGTTCGGGGATACGGGCGTAATATTGATTTGGGCTCCTTTAAATTTGATTATGATGTAACAAGGGAGTTTTCGAGACAAAAAAGTATCTTCACGCCCATATCCCCGAAGAGGTAGGCAGAGGCACAACCAGGGCACCCACGACTAGCCGAAGACACTAAGTCCCACAATGTAATAGGTGGTAAGCCTATCGCCAACCGGGCACATTTCCAATCCCGAGCAACATTTTTTTACTTAATTAGAAAATTGGAAAAACCCAATTTTCTTTTTGTTGCCCGACCCATGATTCGAACCCGGGACCTCATGCAGTCAGGTCCAAGACCCGGACCGCTAGACCACAGAGGCGATCTTTCGAGGCGAGTTTTCGAGACATTTTTTGTTATGTGGTGATTATGATGATGATATACTATTTCTTTAGGATTACTTCTCTAACGAAACTATCCCGTAACATATTGTTAAGTGCATTCTTATCCTATAAATACAAGTCTTAGTTAAAAGGTTACAGAGTTTAATTGATGATATTTTTAAATCTTTAAACGTACTTTTTTACTTTACTATACTTTAAATATACATTTTTAAATCATAAAAATGTTTGTAGACTACTAAATTCTACCTTAACTGTCTTAGTAACAAACAAAGCCTAAAGTAAGAAAAGGAAAGAATTAAAGTTGATATTATAGTCTGTATCCATTTTTTTATTTATTTACTAAACTCTGGAAAACAATAATTATTGACAATAAAAATCATCATCATCATCATCATAATATTGTAATAGTAAAATATTTTTGTTTGAAAGCGGATGTGGTCAAAGTGGTCCTTACCGACATTGCAAGTTAGTTTTGGCAGGTTTATTGTAAACTTCTAATTTAAGATTATATTATTAAGAAATATTACTATTTCTTTATCCTCCTGTTTTGCAATAAACTCACTTGCTTATAACGAGCGTTGAATATATGTCTTTGAGAGAAAACACATCACTACATAGTACAAAACAAAGTCGCTTCTTCTGGCCTTATGTCCCTTTGTATGCATGAATCTTTAAAAGCAAACGAATTTTGCTGCGTTTTTTTAATAGATAAAGTGATTGAAGAAGAAGGTTTTTATGTACATTTCATAACCATGCGAAGCCGGGGCGGGCCACTATTATTTAATATTTAATTAAACCCAGGCGTTCACATTTTAAGGATAAGTCATTTATTTTATTGAGGTAATCAAAAAAAATTGAGAAATCATTTTGACTCACTCCAAGAGGTTTTCCTGACTCACAAATAGTCACAATATTACGAAATCAGCAAAAAACCTAGACAATACAGACAATCAAGCACATGCGTCACGTTTGCACAGTAAAACAAACGTTGTATTTTTCCCGATGGCGTATAGGTAATTTATTTATTTGAAGTATTGCGGTGAATCAGTGTCCCCAAGGCGTCTTTATTTGCGTGCACGCTTCGGTTGTCAATGTTTGTGATTTACCCACTGTGTTTTTTGGCCAAAGAAATTTTAGATTTCAATACACTATCCAGAGATAGTTAGTCTTCATTCATTCTTAATATAGTTTTGCTGTTCTATTCCTATTTGTCATTGAAAATATGTATTTTATTTTTTATGTTTGCTATCATCATGCGATTATATTAATATCGGAGTAGGATTTTTACATTATTAGAGTTTTTCAGTGATTGAGTTATGTACAGTATTTTGCGTATATTTTAAAGAAATAGTAATGGTTAATACAACAGAAGGACAATATTTATATAGGTATCTTTTTAATTGTAAAGATATATTATGGTCAACAACTGGAACATTACCATTGTTTAATTCCATAATTGTTTTTCTAAACAATACAACTTAGCATCTTACCGCCCATATCTCCTTGTTAGGCAGAGGCACTACCAGGGCAACCACGAATATCCGAAGACACCAAGTCTCACAATGTGATACCGGGCACGTACCCAATCCCCAGTGACATTTTTTTTATGAGAAAATTGGAAAACCCATATTTTCTTTTTGTTGCCCGATCCGGGACTCGAATCCGGGACCTCATGCAGTCAAGTCCAACACCTGCACCGCTAGACCACAGAGGCGATAGCCTATATTTATTTGATCAATTACGATTTCTGACCACTAAATCTGGCCATCGAATAATTCGCAACAGTAATAAAATTATTTGTTCAGTGTATACAGGGTGCGTAACTCTGTTAGCACCGACAATGACTTGACGAAGGCAAATCAGATTTGGGACCCTCCTCAGTTATTTTAAAGCTACTCAGTCATTTTGCATAGCTCTAGAGGGGAGCTCGAACGCAATATTGTATTATTTATTACTACAATTTTTTATGAGTGTACGATTTTGTGAACCATTTAGCTCTTGAGGTAACGATTGTTGGATTGTGGGTATTATATTGCAATTTTTTGTATAGAATTTTCCGTGTTTCGAAACAGTGGGATGGAGTAATTAGCCACTTAGCTTAATTACTGTGATGCCTGTGGACGAACTGCGACCAGTTTGTTACTACCACCGGGACAAAAACTAGGTTGCAGTTTTGCAAAACGGTACGTTGCCAACCTGAGTATAAGGTGTTAAGACTCTTGCCTGAGAAAGGATAAGGAATGGATAAATTTCTGTCACTTTTCCTGAAGGTTAAGGTACCTTTTATCCTTTGTCAAGCAAGATTCTTAAAGCCTGAGGAAGGTTGGCAACGTACCATTACCAATTTGCCGCCTTTTCTCCTGACTGGCTAGGTTTGGAAACGTACCATCGCTTTGTTAAAATGTTAAAACATATCATGTCATATAAATACAAATGATGTATTTGTATAATTTTAAAAATATTTGCACTCCACATTGTGTTAGAATATGTTGGTATAAAGAAATAACTTTTTAACAGATTGTAACACATATTTGGCAAATAAATAACGTTAGCCTACGTGTATTGCCTGCCACCAAGAAAACCTTTTGCTTATCAGAGACACGAAATATCTAATGGTGCGATGCCAACTTACCTTAAGACTGAGCCAATATAAAGGTTTAGTACCAGTGACCTAAAATATATTATTCCGATAGTAGCCGTTGGGATCGTCGCATCCCTAAACTAAGGAATTGGTAGTTTGTTACAAAAATGACAAATGACTGACCTTTTAAAGCTTTACTTGTCGGTGGTGTATCTCGACTCCACGGTGGATCGCCATGTCCCGAGAAGTCTCGTAACTTGAGGTAGCTGATGGTAAGTCGGATGATAGAAGCCTTATCCAACTGGCTGGTGATGGCAGCTGGTAGCGGCAGCATCTTCGCCAGTTCATAAAACTCATAGTTCTCTTTCCCTCGTCTTGATCTTGCTGCATCTCTACTTTTTTCTTTTCGCAGCTCGAGGATACTGTAAAGAAATGTTTTTGTTAGTCTTATTTAATTCTCTGTATTTGCCACACAAACGCTTATTTTTCCATTAGTATATTTGTTCTTATAACGAAGATCCGAATGACGTTTTAAATTTAATACTTTCCATTGCTATACTTTGGGTAAAATTTTACAATTATTTAAGAAAACAAGTTAAGCTCTCTCTCTCGTTTATTATTATATTACGACATTATTTATCTTTCATTTTTTAAAAAGGAAACACAACAGTGATAAGAACTAACGTCATTGTAGTAGGAATATGTAAGGCAGTGGAACTAATACAACTAAGCCCTTGAAGGTTTTAACTGAACTGCGTCTGCACTGGTGTAATGTTTTAGGAATTCGTATTTGCAAAACAGTACAGACCTATTGGTCCCAGAATCACTTTGGCAATGCATTATTTTCATCTTAAATGTATATACCTATCATGCATATCTTATAATTTCTGTTGATTTGATATTTTTGTGGGATTTGAAGGTAAAAAAGAACATGAGATTTCTGATGGAAAGAAGATACACGACGCCCATAAACATAAAAGGTGGCAGTAGAAGTAACATTTACCAGCTAAAGCTGGATGCGCCTTTTGCAATTTGTCAGTTAACCTACTCTTTAAAACCGTGACATGACAGTGGCGAGTACTGAAATTCTAGGAATAAAAATGGAAAGAATGTGAAATAAGTAAAAGGTAGGTATGACATAAAATAATATTGAATTAAAAATGTTCAATAACTCCTGACAAAACTTAGGTAAACCTAACATAGCTAAGACTTATCTCGTTTGCGTCAGCTTTTAAACAAAAAAATTCGTATCGAAATCGATCCATCCGTTCAAAAGTTACGACGCCACAGATAGACAGATTTATGAGGACAAAAATGATATACCTAATCAAAAAAAATAGCTTAGTATTTTGATATACCTAACCCGTGGTTATATCAAAACTCCTCAAGATGTTGTGGTTACACCTACGTGTTGAAAGATTTACCTGCCCCGTGGGTATCAGTTCAGATTTAGGGATAAAAAGTAGCCTATGCCATTCTATCGCCTCCGAGGTCTAGCGGTTCAGTTGTTGAACTTGATGAGGTCACGGGTTCGAATCCCGGGTCACAAAAATAAAATGGGAGTTTTCCAATTTTCTAATAAAAAAAAGTTGCTCGGGATTGGATATGTGCCCGGTTGGCGATAGGCTTGCCACCTATCACATTGTGGGACTTAGGTCTTCGGTTAGTCGTGGGTGGCCTGGTTTTGCCTCTACCTACCTCTTCCGGTAAATGGGCGTGAAGATGTCATTCTAGCCTCCTAATTATCTCTAAACTCGAGAATTAAAACCTAACCCTAAATGCTGCGACTTGAAAGATAACCAAACATACTTTCGTATTTACCAGTAGGTATGGTAACATAAATATAGTGATCCACTTAATGACATGATGAATGTTATCGTTGAAATGGCTTAAATATGGTATTCAGTAATGGGTGGGTGTGTTCGCCCCTCCCCGCCCCTCCCCTGGGCGGAGCCGCTAATGAATCTGCTTATTAATGTTAACAGAACCCACGCGAACATTCTGATATTCTTACACATGGCTCGTTCAAATTCAAATAAACTTTTATGTGGGTCTGTACCGAATACTCTACAATTATTTGTAGTTTAAATATAATACCGTCAAAATCTGTTTATTGGATTTGGGTTTTGATAAGTTTATGATTCAAAATTATGATTAAAATCCACACTAATATAAATAAGTATTTTCATATCCGTATCCTCTAAATTCTAAAATGTAGGCAGAGATACAATCTGCGATTAGTTGAAGATATCTGTTTATTATTACTACAATGAAATAGATGTACCTAAATTCAATACAGGGCGGCTTTGTTTTATTAGAAAATTGTAAAAATATATTTTAGTTGGCCGCCCTAGGAATCGAACTTGGCGAATAGCGATTCCTAAGGCTAGACCACAGAGGCGATCTAATATTAAAATATTAAAAAAGCAAAAGTGTAATCTTTTTTTTGGAAGTTAAACTCATTCGAGTAGGTACTTAAGCGATTTGGAAATCGGTAAAATTAAATTGCTTTATGATAAAGAAATGTACCTACAGGGTTATGTCGTTTGGGAACAGAGATAAAATACATTACACAGTATTTAATGTTTAGAAAGTTTTATTTCTGCCATTGTGTGAATACCTAGTACAGACAATCCTTTGTTTCTTCGTGATAAAGGGTAGCAAGTGTTTTTTTGTGAAATCGAAGACAAACAAGCAGAAGTATTTCCTGATGGTAAGAATTTCACGTCACCCTAAAAACATCAAAAGGTGTAATGGCATAATGCAAAACTGAAGTCGGGATGTTTATAGGCCATGAGCAAAAGTAAGTTTACCGGATACCTTACCTTCCGAATCAGCACAGGTTTACGACAAGCACTGGCACTATAACGGCAAGAATAGGTAATGCGGTGGTACCAATCCGAGCGAGTCGTTCTATCTCTACCACCTAATAGGATGTCAAGGTATTAGCGACGGTAAGCCTATGCTCGCCTTTTATGAGCTGCCTGTCAGGAGGCAAAGGAAATAGCATTCATTTTGAAGTTATGATGTCACAACAAATACACAGATACGTATCTTCACGCCCATATCCCCGAAGAGGTAGGCAGAGGCACAACCAGGGCACCCACGACTAGCTGAAGACACTAAGTCCCACAATGTGATAGGTGGCAAGTCTATATCGCCAACCGGGCACATTTCCAATCCTGAACAACATTTTTTTTTAATTAGAAAATTGGAAAAATCCAATTTTCTTTTTGTTGGCCGACCCGGGATTCGAGCCCGGGACCTCATGCAGTCAAGTCCAACATCCGGACCGCTAGACCACAGAGGTGATACACACACAGATACGTCAAACTTAAATATCCGTACATTATTTCAGGAGTTAAATATAAAAGTTACTAATAAAATCTCCAAAAACACTACAAAATAAACTCCATTTCTTGTAATTGTGCTTATTCAGATGTAATGAGACCTTTCAACGTTAGCGTATCCGTTCGACTTTACGGCCAGGGGTGTTAAACCCGAGGTGCGGAGTAAGCGATCCTCTGATGTGTCTACTTTACGATCCAGCTCGATTACAACTCTCCCTCGAGACTACGCTTTATTGTCACCTGCGTAAGGTCATTTGGAAATAGAAGATGGAACGGTTTGATGACGCTGTTTTAAAGTCTTATTGTTTCATGTGCCATTCTTCTAGAACAATGTGCGTTTTTCATCTTGTTTAGGTTTCATTTGGGATTTGATTAAGGTGGGATTTGTATTTTCTTATATTATGTATAAATTTGTGTGCATTTAAAACAAATATGATATATCTTAAGTCTTATGGTCTCAGTGGCACTTTATTAATATGGATACGTTGTACTTAAGCAACAGAGAATTTTATGTAGTTGTTAACAATTATAAATCTAATTTTGCTAAGTCTTCATCTGGTGTTCCTCAGGTATCGCATTTGGGACCAACATTTTTTAACTTTTATATTAATGATGTAACTAGTTGCTTCCAATTGTTGATCCATATTTGTTTGCGGATGATTTGAAAATAACTAAACTGTTGTCCTCCGCTGAAGTTGTTTCCCGCTTACTAGAAGACCTCAATAGACTTTAAGAATGGTGTAGCAATAACAATATTACCCTTAATTCAGCAAAATGCAAACACATAAAATTTACTCGTAAAACTAATACCGTTTCTTTTTGTTACACTATTAATGGTATTGTCCTATCTGAGGTGGATCCTATTAATGATTTGGGTATAGTATTAGATAGTAAACTGACATTTATTCCACACATGCAAAATGTAACCAATAATGCGTTCAAAAATTTCGGATTTATTATGCGTAATAGTAAGGAATTTCGCAATGTTCGCACTAAGAAGGTTCTTTATTATAGTTTTGTTAGAAGTAAATTAGAGTAGGTACTGCAGCGTAGTATGGCGCCCACATTTTTCTAACCATCCATTAGGATTGTCTCGAGCTTTCAGCTAAATGTTATTCTTACAAAGAAAAGTTAAATAAATTAAATATGATTTCACTTAAAAAGAGGCGCCAATGGCTTGATGTGGACTTGTTTTGTAAATTAATAAATTATAAAATAGATTCTCCAGAATTATTAGAAAGATTCGATTTTAGAGTACCTAGGAAAATACCGCGTAAGCCAGTCACCCTTTTAGCTCCACAATTAAGAAGAACCGTTTTGGCGCTAATTCACCTGTGCCACGCATTTGTAAAATGGTTAACAAATATTGTGGTAATTTTGATGTTTTTTCTGATTCAAAAGTTACAATTAAGAAAAAAATGTTATGCTAATGATTTTGCATGTTTTAATTAAGTAAATATTTATTATAAATTTTAATCAAATTTTTTAGCTTTATTATATAGTGAAGTTATATTAATTTTTCAATAATAATTAATTGTTAGTGTAAAAAATAGATATGTGAGTTTTATGTGTTTACCTGTAAGAAGTTGTGCAATTGGTAATTTGTTATTTTTTATATGTGTAAATTAGATTATTGTAACAACTGTTGGTAAGCCTGATTAATTAAATAAACTAAAATAAAATATCTCTGAACGAATTACACGAATTAAAAATAATCAAATCCTAATTAAAAACCTGAAGTTATTTCTTTTAATGTCGATCCCAGTTGGAATTTGACTTCAAATCTTACGTTTGATGTAAGATTTGAAGAAACGAACATTACTCCTTTTCCGAAAAAGTCAAAAAGTAAAAAAATAAACTGACGTAACATCCCGGCCACCGGATAGTTACGTACCTATAACAACTAAGGTGTCTATAGGTCACGACTATCTCTTACCATCAATTGGTGATTCAGACGGTGAAGGTTTGCGTCTACTTTCCCGGTTAAGTGCCTATCCCAGTCACCATAACACAAGTCCTAGCCGGCTTTGTTTGGGAACTTGCTTATGCGGGAATCAGAATCAGGATCAGAACAACTTTGTACATAGACTGCTGTGGTACTGCTTGTTCGTATTGACTTTGTTTTTAAATCTACTGCTAAATTGGAATTTGGACACTTAAGCCTTGGGTTGGCAATAATAATGGTACTATTAATACCTGTTATATCTATCATATGTATTTCTTATCATCTATCCGCTTCTTTCTGTCCAATGTCATAAATCTAAATCTAAGTAAATGTCCAGTTCAATCCGTTATCAAAAGTCAAGTACAGTTTAGGGACCAATAATTTAAAAAATAAAGAAAACCCACGTGCCCTTTAAAAGATATAAGATCGAATTTTCCGATAATTCCAAAAACAGTTTAAATATAAACAACCGGGTCGTTGAGCCTGATTTAATGTTTCTCGAGGGTCGGTCAGTTGGCCCGATGCGGTATTAAATTGTTTAAAATAAGTTTACACTGGCCGAGGGTTGAGCGCCTCTGGCTATTACGTAATATCTTGACCGATTTAGGATTTAAGATAAATGGTTCTGATTTTTTAAGCATAGCAATAAAGAAAGGTTAGTCTAACTCTTTTGCCTAAACTGTATATAAATAAAATAAAGAAATCCGGACTAATTACAATAATTAAGCATAACTAATATTTGTCCCCCGTGTTGGTCCTCGCTCCTTTGCAGAATAGACCATCTGCCTTCCTGCCAGGCAGCTCGTAAAAGGCGAGCATAGGCTTACCGTTACTAACACCGTGACATTTTACTAAGTGGTAGAGTTTCGCAGCAGCTCGCCCGGATTCATACCACGGTCTTACCTATTCCTGCCGCCTTAAAGACAGTGTTTGGCGTTGACGTGTTCCGGTTCGGAAGGTAAGGTAGCTGGTAAACTTACATTTTCTCTAGGTCTAACCTCCCGGGCTTAGGTTGGCAACGCACTATTACCACCTTTGGAGTCAGGAATCAGGAAATCCGTCTGCTTGTTTGCTTTAAAATATCATAAGCACGATTAAAGTGCAAAAACTGACTACAACTATTTCATTGGGTCCCAAGTCGCAATTTGATAATTCTTTTTTCGAAAGATAGCAAATGGTTCCGAAATGGTCCGACATCAATTTAATCAAACAAACAATAGTTTTTGTACCTCGTCGAATTTATTATTGACGAGGTCGTCAAAATATCAGTGATAAATGTATACTCGATCAAGATTAACTCATAAGACTACTTAATATGGGACCATTTCGGAATCATGAGTTATATTAATAAAAAAGAACCTTCAAAATTAGTTAGACGGCGTCAAATTGACTACTTCGTCAAATCGCGTATCAAACGAGAATTCCTCCCTTTTTGGTTTCGGTTAAAAATGAATAGAGTCACGGATTCAAAAATACGGATACGGATACGGATGTGTTCGTATGAGAATGATATAGGTAATTTTTTATAATTATTATCACTTGGCAACTCCGTATTGTGGAGTTAAAAATATGTTTGGCATCTGAGAAGTTGATAAAAAAATGTGTACAAGTACGCTAGTCATGGACCGTTGAGCTAGTGTTGTGCCGTTGTACTAGGGACGTTATTGAATACGTAGCTAACTCCGCTAGGAGCAAACACTAAAATGCTTGTTCCTGTCTGGAATCAAAACCGAGCGTTGTATGATCGACTTTCCTCGTCCCCAGTTTGAAAAAAAGAAGGAAAGAAAGAAGTTACATTAATCACTTTACGGGCGTCGGGATGTGACAACCCGTCGTCCGCGGGTGTCTACTACTACTAGTACTACTAGTCAGTCCGCTGATTCAAGTCGCTAACCATTTGAATAAAGGGTCGGTAAGTTTATTACACACTTTTCTTTCTTACTCATAAATTCTACTTATGTTAAGGCTACTCCAATGTTTTCCTTCCAATTTTTATGACGAACCTCCCTTCATCTTAGAAGTGGCTGTCTTTAAGTGTTCTCGTACGTGTTCCGACGGCTTGTACACCTGGGAATCAAACCCACAATACGCATCTAACGCCTTGACCCTCTTCTTTACTTCTTCTGCTCAATCAAAAGTGAACCTTATGTTTCGTACGTAAAGACTAAATTCCATAACAAACATAATATCTGAGCGGTCAGTGTTGATTAGTTGGAAAGAAAGAAAAGAGTCGCAAGCAACGTTCTATTGCATACAAAACTAAACCTTATTCAAAAAGGATAAGATGTCATATAGAAATCCCAAAGAAAAAACTTGCAAATTGAAATACTAGAAAGTCAGGAAATGTAGGCAGGAATCGAACTGGTAATAAAAAGAACCGATACGCAACCGTGTCGCAGTAGTTACGGCTAATGTGTCCTGGGCAAATTGAGTTGTCCGGGACAAAATTAGTTTGCCCTTGGGACTAAAGTTGCTTGACAGGAATGACAGTACGCTCATAAATTACATTTACATGACATTGGATTAATTGATCATATTCTGTCTCCTATTATAGAGCACGGCTTCGGAAACTAAACTTTTGGTAAATCTTGACTAATTTGGTCATATTCAGACTTGTATCTTAGAGCTGCAACTCGAAAAGTATGCATTTTTAATAAATCACAACTTAGTTGATTTTTTTTAGTTGACTATAGTCAGTCTCCTATTTAGAACGCCGCTTTGGAAACTAAACTCCTGACTAATTGATCGTATTCAGGCTTGTATCCCGAATCGCTCTTCCAATACTATGCATTATCACTACATAGTATAAAATAAAGTCGCTTCCTTTGTCTCTATGTCCCTTTGTATGCTTTAAACTTTAAAACTACGCAACGGATTTTGATAAGGTTTATTTTAATAGATGGAGGGATTGAAAAGGAAGGTTTATATGTATTTTTCATAACCGTGCGAGCCGGGGCGCGGCCGCTAGTCCTATTAATACTTATTATAAATGCGAAAGTTTGTATGTATGGATGTATGGATGTTTGTTACTCTTTCACGCAAAAACTACAAAGCCGATTACGATGAAATTTGGTATGTAGGTAGCTGAAGACCCAGAATAACATATAGGCTACTTTTTATCCCGGAGTTCTCGCGGGATTGGGACTTACGCGGGTGAAACCGCGGGGCGCAGCTAGTTTATAATAAATTACAACTCAGTTGATCATATTTAGTCTCGTTTTTTAGAACGCTACTTCAGAAACTAAACTTTTAAATAAATTTAGGTAAATCTTGACTAATTTGATGATATTCAGATTTGTATTCCAGAATAGCATTTTGGAAACTGTGCATTTTTATTAAATCACGATTTAATTAATTTTATTCAGTCTCAGTTATAGGACGCCACTTCCGAATCTACGAAATTTAGGTTATGTGTAAAGTTATTTACATTTTGGTCTAGCGGTCCTGCGTCGGACTTGACTCCTTTAGGCCTCAGGTTCAATCCCTGAGACGGGCAACAAAAAAAATTAGAAAATGTATACTTTTAATTTTCTAATAAACATGACGTTGCCCGAGATTGGATATGAGCACGGTTGGCGATAGGCTTGCCAACTGTCACATTATGGGACTTAGTGTCTTCGGCTAGTCGTGGGTGCCTTAGTTGTACCTCCGTCTACTGCTTAGGAAATATGGACGTGAAGATACTGTTCTTTTTTCATAAAGTTTGTTTAATTAAAAATTGCATGAAAAACCGCGAAAAATTCAGTCTTAAGTTTTGTATAAAACATTTATCATTTGAACGCATTGGGTTGTTCTTAATCTAAATAAATAAAAAAATCAATAACAGGAACTTGTATCTGTATATTTGATATTTTGCCTATATATCTGCACGCCATGTCCTCTGTGAGTTAGGTAGAGCACGTGTCAATCATCACGAATCTTGCAGACCTGCCTTACTTCCTCCTCATTCGTGGAATGATGGAATGATCTTGATTTATTTTTAAAAAGTTATCAAAATCTGGAAAGTAGACATGTTTTGGATTTCATATGTTGAGTCTGTTGAAACTAAACCGCTGAATAATACTAATAATCGATTATTTACCTTCAAAGCTTACAATACAAATAATACTTATTGATATATCACTTCTATTGCAAGATTAAACCAGGTAGCGGTCTATTGGACCTGGATTAAATTGTCTTCTCTCACCTCGAAGGGTTAATATTCAAAGGTTAACTGTAAGTAATGGGGTCTAATCTGTCGTAGTTTACAGCGATGGGAATTTTTAAGTAGTTCCGGTTGAATGGACCGACGTCTAAACATTGGTTTCCTTTGTTGTGGTTGAATGTGGTAAATGGTAGTTCGTATAATAAAAAGGTAATTCATGGGAAGATATGAACTAAATCTTTGTAAGGAAGTTATCAGGAACAAATTAATATCTATTTTTCTAAATAGCGCTTTTCCACAATTTATATTTTGTTCTTTCTTGTCTATACTTTTTTCGGTCAGTTACCTCCTTCATTTTTGATAATCGACCATCTCGATGCATGGCGATCTACAACTGTGCGATTCCGAAGACATATTTTACCTCGCACTACACCTTTGTGGAATCAGATACCGAGGGCGGTATTTCTAAACAATTATGACTTAGGGACCTTCAAGAAAATAGCGAACTCATTCCTTAAAGGTCGGCAACACATCTGTGATACTCCTGGTGTTGCGGATGTCCACTTTCCATCAGGTTACCAACAAGCTCGTTTGCCTCCTCTTCTATATAAAAAAAAGTCGCACATTCATATATGTTCTATAGCTGTCTTTTTTATTAGTACTGTGATAATCTATTTTCTATTTCCATTAAAAAGTTTAACTGTTTGGAAAAATTATTAACACACGTAATTAAAACATCAAATTCATTATTTTTTCCCGCTACACTTTGTTTACTTATTTTAATAAGAAGTGTTATGGAAAAGCAAAAGTGCAATTTATAAAAGGTGTGTACAATGAATTTTCGGCAAGTGCTGGAAATTTGAAATTAATATCTGCTTTTTTATATTTTAATTTTATTTCTTTTCCGTATTTAAGACATATATTTATATAGGTAATGAAGAAATATATAGGTTTTATATACGTATATAGGTTTTTCATCATGTTTTATATGGGATCAGAAGATAGCAGGAAGATTTCCTGATACTAATTTAAGGCTGCCCTGCAAAGTAACGAAATACAACAATAACAAACACTGACATTATGGCCTATTTAGATCAGACAGAGTTTCCGTCTTTACTCATACAGCATACTTACTCATAAAAAAGTATTTTCCCTTTTTTCGGAGCAACAGAAAAAGGCAAAGCATTCTGATAACCCGTCAAAAGTTTTCTGTAGTCTAGACTGGTTCTTTTCATTGAAATTACTTTCCAAGTGACCGTGATCCGACAGACCCTTGGGACTGGACGCTCGACTAAATTCCAAGGGTTCAAATGTCCGCGCCTTTAAAGAAAACTAGCCGACCCTTGAGGGTGTGGGGTGTGAATGTCTCTTTCAAAAGTTTCACTTCATTACCGTTTCCTGACAAAGAATTATTTACTTTTACATACGGCATACATAAAGTTTTCTGTTTATATTTTATTTGGTGGTGGAATCATGTAACTAAATTCCAGTTTGGAGGAGTAGTGACAAACACCGTAACTATGACTAGGTGAGTTATGCAGTGATTCTTAAGTACGTATACATTTTTTGGCGGGAAATTGCAAATTAAATAGTTTTATTTGGATTTAAGTATGGATTTCCGCAAGTAAAGCCTTCTTGTATCAATTTTCTTTTATCAACACCACTGTTTATCCTTTTATTCCTGCCTCCGTTACGTCAGTGCTTGCTACTTCGAAGGCAGTTTTTAGATTGATAATTTTGTAGATGTCCGACGTAACTATGGACAGAATTGACTACATCACAAAAATTCAGAACACTGAAGGAATAGAATCATCAGTGGCTAAAATGGCAAGCGTTACGAATTCGGGACATATTTTTAAAGAAAGAAACACTTGTACTGTTTTACTTATCGGTTTTACTACTTTGTAATTAATAGCCTACCGGTTTCGCTGATACAGCATCATCAGGGCTAAAACTTAAGCTTAAGTTAATATGAATATTTGAAAGTTTTACCAAGCGCCGACGATGGAAAATATCAAATATAATTCGGGACATCAGCTTAGACTGGATTTCACTGTCGAATTCAAACGTGTTTGGTCAATTGACAAGAGTCAATGCCAATTTTATTGTCAAAGAAATTTTGGTTATTAAAAATATTTTATAAAAATAAAGTATCTTCACGCCCATATTCCCGAAGGGGAAAGTAGAGGCACAACCTGGGCACCCACGACTAGCCCAAGACACTAAGTCTCACAATGTGATAGGTAGCAAGCCTATCGTCAACAGGGCACATATCTAACCGGGCAACGATATATTTTTTTATTAGAACATTAAAAAAAATATGCAAGTTGTAACTTCTTTTGTTGCCTGACCCGAGAATCGAACCCGGCACCTCATGCAGCCAAGTACAACACTTGGACCGCTAGACCACAGAGGCAATACTTAAAGAAATAAATATGAAATCCTAAATAAGAAATGTAACCGTTTTTGAAGCGTTTTATAACACACAATACACACTTATAACCCCATCAGTATATTTCGTGGTAATATGAAGATGGATTATTGTAATCGCCCTATTGATATGAAGAGGAATTTCATAAGTGACACTTATCGGTGACAATGTGACATGTCATATTTGTTATAATGAGGCTCTTACCCATAGGGGCTGCTCTAAGAGGCAGACCTAAGAAACGCTGGTTGTCACGAAGTGAAAAAGACAAGTGACATTTGTATTCATTGACTCATTATGGCAAAAATCGATTTGAGGAAATAACTGTAGAAAAATGGAAAAGTGAAAAGTTTTCCACATCTAATGCAGAGGATACACTAGGATAATGACGAGTAATTGATGGAAAAAAGACAATAGCCCGCTGAGTTTCTTTCGCCTGATCTTCTTAGTGTATGGCCGCGATTCCGATCCGGTGGAAGTTAAAAAAAAACTTGTATGGTCCATGTAAACAAAGTTTTTTCTAAAGTATCTTCACGCCCATATCCCCGAAGAGGTAGGCAGAGGCACAACCCGGGCACCCACGACTAGTCGAAGACACTAAGTCCCACAATGTGATAGGTGACAAGCCTATCGCCAACCGGGCACATTTCCAATCTCGAGCAACGTTTTTATTTTTATTAGAAAAATCCGATTTTCTTTTTGTTGCCCGACTCGGGATTCGAACCCGGGACCTCAAGCAGTCAAATCCAACAACTGAACCGTTAGACCACAGAGGCGATTTTTCTGATTCGATATAAAACCGATTCGTGGGTTTGCGGCCTACCGAATATTGTGGTTTAATGATATAATTTGTCAAAAATATCATATTTGTATATTGAGTATTGAATATTTAAAGTATAGCAGGCATTTGTGTGGTGAACATTTAGATGTCTGCATTTTAGGGTGTGGCTATTTATTAAGTTTATTCTGGTATCTATTTAAGTATTTCTATGTATTAGTATCGTTGACTAACACTCATAACACAAGCATATAATTTGCCTACTTTGATGCATTTTTACCTTTCGGAAATCCATCTTTTTCCGCTAATATTCTTATATTTTTAATGGAAAAATAAAAAAACCTAAGAAACTTGTAAGCGTGGACAAGATTACGGGTAACAAATAGTCTTATCAGTGAAATATCATTTATATTCATTAGAATAGAAAACATTTAACATACACTGGGCATATTAGCGAAATGATCTAATAGAAGAATATTATCCGTAGGGTATAAATACATTCACATTGAGGGGTGACAATATTTGATGTCGGAAATGAAAATGTCATCGACTTATTACGCCTTAGGATTATTGATATAGCCGACGATTATTTTCGCCGATATAATCTGTGAATATAATGATGGCGGCCATATTTGATTGCGTAGATTGCCTCGATATGTCCATGATTACTCTTAAGATAATAATGCCTTAATGATCAAGAAATCTGCTAATGTCAATCAAAATTACATGATTATTTTAAATCTGTAATTTATATACGTTGAGACTGTGGTTTATAATAATTTAACAGGATTTTTACTGAAGGAAGTCTCTAAAAAATACACAGATAACCTATGACATAGTAAAACAAAAATAGATAGAATAATAGGTAAAGACATTTGAGAAATAACAATTTCAATTTTTCAAAATGCGTAACATGTCGAAGCACATATTTTGCTTACTTTAAAGTTTGTGTAATTGGTCCAGGGATATTTATTATTTACTAAGCACGACTAAGCAGGCAGCCTATCGCATTTATGTGCAAAATCCAGATATTTGCACTTTTCCCTTGAACAAAAACTACAGTTGGTTAAGGATCAGATAAAATTAAAATATCAGATTACAAAACTAAAATATGGTAGATTTAAATAAAATTAATGTTGCACACCGTAATGTGGTAGAATATAATGATCAATGATATGGTAGAAAATTTTGACACATCCATATTCTGTCAATTTTTTTTAAAGAACACGCTGCACAAACTTTCTATCGGTCAGTTTAGGTTACAGACATAAAAAATATACTTTTTAATTGGATCAAAGAATGTCAAAGGAAGCTGGCCAGTCCACGATATTGAGCACGAATTAAAAATAGCCGTGACCAGGCAAAGGTCACGACAATTGCCCAAGTTAAATGGAATTAGGGTGTCCAGAATAACACTACAATTGTAGTGGGACGAAGTGTTTAGACCCTTTGCTGATAGTGCCTTTTAATTTTTACCCAACTCCAAAAAGGAGGTTGTCAATTCAAATTTTTTTATGTCTATTACGAGATCAGTCGGCCAATAACAACCAGATTTTGATGGTTCTTTTCTGGGTATGTAGGTTCTATGTAGCAGTTGTTATGTAGCCCTGTTAATGCTTGTATAGCGAAACCGGTTGGCTAAATCATAAAAATAAAAAATAATAAAAAATATATTGTGGAAAGTACAAGTGTTTCTAAATAAATTGCATCTAGGTAGATCACATACAATTTGACCATCGTAACACACGTGAGCGGCAACATCGATTTTACTGTCTTTTTTTGTCACACTAATTGTTTTACTTCTTATTGCCAGTTGCACATTCTTGGGTTACATTTAATATTGAGTTTAACTGTCAAATATAAGGTTATTTAACATTAGTTAGGCGGTTACTCAGTGTTAAATACTTAATCCATCAACGTGCAAGTAGTCCTTCAATGTCAATGGACAAATTACACGAAAACTCTAACTTAAGGCCCCATACTCAGTCAGCCAGAAGAGCCAATCGCCGCACTCCCCCGTTCCATAATTACTATGAAATTATTGCGCTCTAAAGTAAATGTCTTAAGCGACAAATCACTATTTTTCACACTGTAAAAGTAATTTGAAAAAAATTTAAAAACTGAAACACTTATCTTTTAGGTATAATACTTATCTATGTTTATGCTAAATCTGGTGTCGATATTTTCATAATTAAATTAGACAGTTGTTGGGTTTTGCTTTCAAAAAAGGGTTAACTTTTTGATTTTTTTCTGTTGAGCAAAGTGAAATGAATCGTGTTTTGGAGACAATAGTCTTATAAAGCATATTAATGTAAATCTTGTGTATTTTTGTCACCAAGATCATTGATTATTTGTATGAAAAAAACATAATATTGCTAACGTATTTTAGCATACATGGACCCTTAAGCAAATTTGCATATCATTATGATTGAGTAAGTTCTGTGCAGCAATTTACTCATAGTACATCATAGTTACCCTGTCATGTCCTGGACCGGAATGTAGGGTAGACGGTAGATTTGCACCATAGCCCTAACCGGTCACAGGATAGTAACGCACCTGTAACATCTATGGTATCATATGGTACACAGTTATCTCCTAGCACTAGGAAAAACGTGTTTTCGTTCGCTGACCTCTCACATAAAAAAAAGTTTTTTTATACACTATAAAAACAGTTTTGATCCTTTCGATTAGGCGAGATCGGAAATAATCAAAACGCCACGAGGGACAGAACATTTGACTATCTTTGATGAGTGTTATATGACTTGGCGAATTTCCGACCTCGTCGTTTTGAATAGAGCGGAAGGCAACCCGCTCTGGTACAGAAGCTCGTGACTCAGTAACAGCATTAATAGACTTATTTAATACCTTTTGTAGTTGTTCGCTTTTTATAGAATGCCCAGAAAAGGGTTAACTTTTTATAGTCGATTTATAATACGAAGTTTAGTTGGGTTTAAAGTTTATGTGTTTGGAAGTGATACAAGGAGACGGATTTTGTAGGACGAAATAAACATTTCCTTTAAAGTTAAAGGTGCGTTGCGAATCTCAGACGTATTCTAGAAAGTTGTAAAATTTTAGTGTTACCCTTACTTATATTTTTAAATGGCCAAATGTAGGCACTTTTTAGCAGATTAGTATATTTGTTTGCTAAGTATAACATTATGAAAACATCATTTTTTGAGTAAAAGAAACTTTTTTGGCGTTGATTCGATTCGGTCCCGGATGCGATCCCGGTGTGTGTCAACTCAAAAATGTGTTTTTTTTAATCTAATAAAAACAACATTGCCTGCTATTGGATAAGTGCCTAGAAGGCAAGATATTTACTATTTACCTCATTGTGGGTCTAAGCAACTTCTGCTAATCATGTATGCCTCGTACATCGTGTTTGTATGTCTGCCTCGTTATCAATATTCGTTGTGTATTTTACCATCAAGAAAATTGTTTTTTATTCAATAAAAAATAAGTAAGAAGATACTTACCATTCATTCGTATAAATTGTATTTTTTATAACAGAAGTGCTAACAGTGTTTCATTTAGCGCTGGGCTTGGACAAAATAAATAAGACAACTGGCCGGCCGGGCCCGCTGGGACCTGCGATTTGCACGCTTGCCAAATTGCCGCTCTTTAGACGGACTTTAATAATCACGTCATATCCAATTTTCCTTTGAAACGCGTGTAGAATACCAATGGGGCGTTAAGACGTTGATTGAATTCGTGTTTATTCTGAAGTAATTGCTGCATTATGTAAACAATTATTACTGCGATATTGACTGCTCAGACTGTAATTAACCAAATTTTGTGTGATGTTGTTACTTTTGTTTATTCTTTTGTACTTAAATAAACTATTTGAGATTTTTAGTGTAGTTTTTCAACTTCTAATTCAGATATTCTTTTTTAACTGTGTTTAAATCAAGTTCACTGTTTTGCTTTCAAAATACTAACCATGTGTTTTAAGTTATTATTATTAGTAGTAGTCTTAGTAGTAGTAGAAAATAACCATAAAGTAAGTAATCTGTCCTCTATAAATATAAAAATCAATTGCTGTTCGTAAGTCTAGCTAAAACTCGAGAACGGCTGAACCGATTTGGCTAATTTTGGTTGTGAATTATTAAGAAAAGAAAAGTTTAGAAGATAATAAAAAGAGAAAATTGCATGGAAACTAGGAAAAACAACATTTTAATTTTCCCATACATGGATGGACCGAAGTTCGCAGGGACAGCTAGTTAAAGATTAGATATACTTAGGAATGAACACTGAAAAATTACGTTGCAAAATTTGTTCTTCGTTTAAAGCTGGTAAAGTTATTGAATGCAATTTTCATGGCTTCAGTGGTAAGGATTTTTTTTAATTAATTTAACATAGACCATAAAATAGGTTTTTATGACGCTTGTATTTAAATCTAAAAACTATAACAACTATTGGATTGGTACCACCGCCTTACCTATTCCTGCCGCCATAACGTCATGACGTGTTCCGGTTCGGAGGGTAAGTTAGCCGGTAAACTTACTTTTGCTTGAGGCCTAACATCCCGGCCTCTGGTTGGCAACGCACCATTACCACCTTTGGTGTCTCTAGGCGACGGGAATTTCTTACCATCAGGAAATCCGTCTGCTTGTTTGCCTTCCAATGTCATAAAAAAAACTATGAAAATTTGTCTTTAAATTGTATGCTCATGATAAACTATAATTACTACTAAATGAGTAGGAAGCTTTTAAACAATTTGGACAAGTAGCAGTGATATTCCATAACTAAAGCTGCTGTTCATTTTCATTGCAGTAGCTTACAAGTTAGCCTTTTCCTCTATCTGTATCGCTACTTTTATAAAAAAAAACACATTCGTATTCCGAAACGTTAAACATCACTATTAATCCATGATTACGAATCTTTCTTTATATTTCATAAGCTAACTTATTATTTTGTAGAGAATAATATATTAGCCTTGTAGTATAAATAGCAATATAAGAGATAGAAATACCTTATTCCATTTCCAAGAATAAATAAGAAAAAAATACCTAATGATAAATTTAATAACGAAATAGTTAAGATCTAATAAGTTGTGCCTATTCAAGCATGATATACCGATAATAGAACGTAGTGTAATAAATAGCATTCTGCATAATATAACTTACACCCCAGTGGGCAGCGCTCCCGTTTATGGACAAAAAATGGTCAATCTGCTCGACGCGTCGATACGAGCATGACTAATGGTCGCTAGCCGCTTAGCAAATTGCCTGCCGAAATTGTAATGAAACTGGAAAATTGTTTCATTCATAAATGCTATAACTGGGATTTATTCTGAATAGGTTTTTGATGAATACAGTAAAATGGGGATAAAGTGCCTTATGCGGTCACATTTGTGTTTTTAGATTTCTATCACGTTTGTTTTGCTTTTTTTGAACAGTTTTACTGATTTCGAAGAAGGAAATGTAAGAAGCAATGATACAACATTTCCGTGGTTATTCTTACATCTGAAAAATCGTGAGGTTAAAGCGAAACACTTATATTGCTTTCTACTAAAATCAAGTAAAAGTGTTTTGAGTTTATTTTTATTTAAGTAAGGGTACAAGGATGATTACGGGTCATAAAAACAATGCGATATTGGAATTAGTTCTATTTAAAATTCATTTTATAGTAAATTTTGGTTTTTACAGTTCTTTCAAAAATATCTTCTTCCAAAATAACGAAAATAAAAGCACAAGGCTTATTATAATTCATATATCCAATTGAACTGCAAAAATTCTTCAGAAAAGACATTACATTTTCAAAAGAAATTATAGCACAATAGTTAAATTTGAGTGTAATAACAAATATAATATTTTAATTTCAATTACCGCATTAAAAATTGCAACTTTTTTATTAAAACATATGTTAGCAAATTTATAAATATTAGTATTAACAAACAAAAATGTCAAAAAACACATTTAAATAGGTTTGAGGCAAAGAAAGAAAAGTTTCAAATGCAATGAATTTCGACTTTACAACATTTCAAAAGCATTGTAAGGAAAACTTTTCTTAGTCTACCTCAATAGGGAAAACTAGTGTTACTAAAATTAGCAATACAAAGAGAAAGTTGGGGCCCCGCATTTGGAGCCAATTGAAAGGAGAAGAAAATAATAGTTATTTGCAATAATCGACTGAAGGGACGGCTGATTGCGCTCGGGGCGGGTTAGTTTTCGCGAATTTTTTGCTGGAAATTTGTCGTTTAGCTGCATTGGGTACTTTTAAATTGAGATTACAGTTTACTAGCAGCGGCTTATGGCTTCGCTTGCTTAGTCAACGTGTTTTTGACTTCTAGATTATTCGTTTATGACGCAGCCTTTCATATTAACAATATCACATAATATTATACTCTTAGGCCAAGTCTCAGAGAGGCAATTTTAGTGTAGTCACGTACATCTATGTGTACCATAAAATAATAATATATTTGCAACACAACAGATTTTGGTAAGCTGTATTTTGATGAATTGATTTATACAGTGTAGATTTAATATACACATATGTATAATAGAAATAATCATAGATGTTTTAATATAAAGCTTCTTGCAGTGGTTGTTATAAATTGGTTGATTATTTTTTTTGTTTTAAGGAAAACAAGGAAGCGTATAATAACAAACAAAATGGTCAACAATCAGATATATTAGATCTTCATCTGTTAATTGTTTTAATTACTAATTAGAACGGAGTACTTTCTATATTTTATATTTATGATAGAGGAGCAAAGAAGTGGTAGAGGATTTAGGCAGTTACTTAGTTAGAACATGCTTTTTGAATCTCTGTAGTCTGAAATTTTTTTTGTAAGCATTTTGCGGCAACCAGTGTGATTAATAACTTCACTGTCACTGGCGACAAATTAGGCTACACTACGCTATTGTACACTGTTGTATCAAGCATTATTATTTTAGCTTTTAGATGCTCCTTGCACACGACCTTCCATATTCTCGACCATCTTATCGACAAAATCCATTAGGTCCTAACGATGCGGAAGTGCCTACATATTTAGCATTATGTGCTTCCCTTCTATTATATTAATCCAAGAAGGATTAAGATAAAGATTTTTATTCGTCAAGGGTTGCTCTAAAGGAATCTTATAGACAATAGTTTTGTACTTCCTTACTATAATGAACCATGAAAAGCCCTCACCCTACACCCGCTCAACCCTAAAAGAAGGAATTAAAACAACAGGGGTCAGCACAAAAGTCCATTGATGAGGTAAAGGGGGAATAATACATCATTTTCGGGACACTTGTCCCGTTAATCCCGGCTGGTCCAAGGTGATCGATTACTGCTAGGCAATTTTCATTGGAATGTCTATTAAACCTTTGACCAAAATAAATTTGGCCCGAAAAAGTAGCATTTCCTACACTGGGTTCCGTGAACTTTATAGCAGTTATTGACAAAACAGTTATTGTCTTTAACATTAAAAGATGGATTATTTAAAACAGTACATTCAAAAAGAGATACTGTCCACTACATATTTTTTGGTATATTCAACTCATAGATAGTTTTACAAAACTAAACTATATGTTTTAATAGGTGTGCATATATTTAATAAGGACTCTCTATTTAATGTTGTCTAATGAATTGTTTTAATATGTATATTTAATCTAATGCTGACTCTGTATAGTGCAATTATTTAAATTGACAGATGTATATGGATAGATTGAGAGATGTTATCAATTCGACTACCTACATGTTTTTGAATGTACTTGGGTATGAATGAACAGATTTTGATCTTTGACGACCTTCGGTTTCGATCCCGGGTCGGGCAACGAAAAAAATAGAAAATGTACTTATGTTTTCAATTTTCTAATAAAATTAACATTGCCTGGGATTGGATGTGCCCGGTTGGCGATAGGCTTGCCACCTATAACATTGTGGGACTTAGTGCCTTTGGCTCGTCGTGGGTAACTCGTCGTGGTTGTGCCTCTGCCAGCATCTTCGAGGATATGGATGTATTATACTGATTTAGATTTGATAAAATTGCATCGTGATAGCGGAATTGGAGACGGTGTTTTTACAGTCAAGTAGGTTAGCTGTTCGAGTCCTGCTACAAGTCACCTCGCGTCTTATCTATTCATGCCCTGATGTCAGTGCTCGCTACTATAGTTCCCGAATTAGAGGATAGGGTAGCCGTCACACTTACATTAAGATCCTTGCCTTAAAATGGCAACAAGCTTTGATTCCAAATGGTCCTTACATTTAGGTAAAAGTAATCCAGGATTTGCTTAAAAATGGCAATACTCTATTTTTTTGTAATGACGTAAGATATTATATAATCAGAGAACACGTCTTATTTGCATTCTAATATAATCAAAAATGTGGGAGAATGAAGTTATAGACCCCTTAATTTCGGTAAAAGGTGATAAAAGGCTCAAAACGATTAGCTTTGACGAAAGTACCCTTTTTTATTCACGTAAAAACCCAATTTGATTTCAGATTTAGACACCTGTTCATAACCGCAAAATGTGTTCGCCTTATATCGGTCAATTGACTTTTTTTATATTTAATATTTTCGGAGCTATATCCGGTGAAGGGGAATAGCCTAGAATAATGTATTCATACATGATTGAGATATTTCGTGTTTAAGTCGTGTCCGCTTTTAGGGAAAAGACTTTTTTTTATTTTGGTAAGCTTGTAACATAGAAACGTTTTTTAAGTGATAATTAGATATTTTGTGTTTTATTTTTTATTTTATTTTTATTTTAATTTGTTTTAATATTGATGCATTTATTATTTTAGTGTTCCGAGTAATTTTGAAGTGCGAGTGAAGATGTATAGAGCAAAACACAAGTAATATAGAAAGAAAGTAAGGTAAAATATTTCTTGCATTCTTGAAAAATAGCTAATGCTTTCGAGATGTTGCTAAATAAATTTTATGAATATCCTTCTACACGTTTGAAGTTAAAATTAGTATAGTACCACCTCGGAATTATAACCTATCTTTTTATAAAGAATCATAAAAATCGGTTTGTTATTGGTCGAGTGGCAAACAGATGAAAAAACATACAGTCGTATCAGAATCAGAAGAATCTTTATTTACATGGACCATACAAGTGGTATATGTGCGCGTCGAATTTTTTTTAAACTGCCACCGGATTGGAAAAGCGGCCACACATTGCGAAGATCCGGCGAAAACAACTCAGTGGGTTAGTCTTTTTAATTTGAATTGAAAAGCTCCTCTTTTTTGGCGTCGGGTAAAAATATAAACTCTTCAGTCAATTTTAAATTTACCTTTGTTAATGAGTCGTATTTGAATATATGTCGTCCTAATTCAAAGCGTTTAGAATATACTATCTGAGTGAAGTCTATCAACCGGTGAAAAAGTAGAACGGACACAGGGCGCGACGAATCGGAATGATTCAGCATTTGTTGTGATTGAACTGACTACTGTACTACACAGGGTGTTCTATAATCACATAAATAATATTATTAGTAAATAAGACTTACAGTACTACTATTTAATTTATGAGCTTTGGCTTTACTCTTTTTACACTTTATACTTTTGTTTTAAATTGGCTGACCTCATCTAAATTTAAGCGAAATGAATGATGTGTAATAACAACTCTATATAGATATCTTTAAAATACATTCGGATTTCCGAAGCTTGACGAATATAGCCGAAGACTAATTTAAATAATACTACTATACTATATTAATTTTAAATAACTCTAAAGAAAAGATTCTTAATTCGACTGTACGTTTTTTTGTATTTTTTATACGCTATGACTCGGCCAATTAGATACCCGTTTTGACGATTTTTTTTTAAAAGCAAGTAAACATTTTGAAGTGGTCCCATATTAGTTTTATCATGGTTCAAGTGTTTTTTTTAAATAATAGTTGATAATGCATAAAAATGTATACATTGTTAAGTATAACTCAAAATCTCGGAATCATAACCTGTCTATCGAAAAAAGAATTTTCAAATTGCGACGTGGCAATTAATAAAATTATTAGAGTCGGTTTTCTCAGCTTTACTGTGCTTAATTATATAGTATAGGAAGGCAAACTAGTATTTTATTAATTTCTGGCCAGTATGACGCAAATGTTGTGCCTAAGACATCAAACACATTTTTGTTCTTAAGCCTTTCAACATGTTTATTTCCTGTGTTTGTCTGTCTGTCGTGGCAAAGCGCGTGGTTTTATTTAAGTTGTAATATGTTTGAGATAGTTTTAGCTAAAATAAATAAATAAATAAATAAAATTTTGACCGCCTCGTTGGTCGAGTGGCTAACGTACACGCCTAACGACATCAACCAGTCGCGAGGCTCGGGTTCGATTCCCGACGGGGGCAGGCGTTTGTGTGATGAACATTTAGATGACTGCATTTCCGGGTCTGGGTGTTTATTAAATTTATTCTGGTATCTATTTAAATATTTCTATGTATTATTATCGTTGACTAACACCCATAACACAAGCATATAATTTGTTTACTTTGGGGTTAGGTTCAATTTGTGTGACTTGTCCAGGGATATTTATTTATTTATTTATATAGGTTTTGTAACACACATTATTTTTTTTTAATTCTTTCAAACACGTCTTAAATAGATCATCCTGTATCAATAGAAATAACACAAAACAAAACGTAATAGATCCATATATTCAAAAAAGGGCCGGCTACCATTCTACAGTCCCAATCCGATGCAACTTGATTGATAAAATGCGTATAGCATTAACTCTACGTGTTAAGGTTCGAAATCGAGCAGAAAATTTCTTGAAGTCATTATACGTAAGATTGCAGCTAATCTCTATCAAATGATTACTATAATAATAGCTATAACACTGTCCCAAATGTTACCGTTTTAATAGAGTAACTTTTACTACGTGGTAGAGTTTCGCAGTGACTCGTCCGGATTGGTTGTTTTCGATTCGGATTCCGATCCGGTGGTAGATTTAGTATTAATAGTGGTTGCCCATTGTTCGAAATTCCACCATAATAAATTGTAATATCTTGTTGATAAGAACGCTATCTTCATTTTCTCAAGACCAACTACTTTGTTTCCAAACTGTATGGTGCGCCATCTGTGATCTTTTATCGTTATCATCAATATATTTATTTGTGTGTGTTAAATGCATGGTAGTGTGGGTAATATGTTATTTATTAATTTAATGTACTTTATAAGCATTATTATTGAAAAAGATTAGCGTTATGAACTTCTCCTACACATAAACTGTAAGTGTGCCAAATTTTATGCTCCTCCGTACACACAATTTTCGTAAAAAGGGGTCCAAAGTTTTGGCATCACGTATTAGCTGTATATTAGCTATATATAAAGATATAATAGCTATAACACTGTCCCAAATGTTACCGTTTTAACAGAGTAATTTTTACTAGGTAGTAGAGTTTTGCAGTACTCGTTCGGATTGGGGGTGTTCCGATTCGGATTCCTGGTGGTAGATTTGTATTATATAGACGCGTCACAGGTGCTTCTTGTACTCGTAGGTTAACGTGAAATAAAACTATTTTCATTTGATTAGATTTAGTGCCACCGGCTCTGCGAGCACTGATATTACGGTTATATGTTATTAAGGGAATATATGTATTACGAAACAGCCGACTCCGCGAACCTCGTTCGCTTGACACTCAATACTCTTTGCCGATCCGAATATTGTTGGTAGTGTTGTGTATATACTTTAAAATATTATTTAACATAAACAGAACTCGGTCGTTCAAAAAACTATTGAAAATAAAAAGCATTTATTTAGTTCTAACATTGGAACTTGGCGAAATTCATTTATTAAAATTTGCAAAAGTCATTTGTGTCACTTTTATTTTTATTGCAAATTTAAGGATTAACTATTTTTGGTTTTAAAAAGCAGTGTCTTGAAAATCTGAAGTCCTTATTTTTTGAGCCCAAAATAATAAAATTGAGAGAAATATACAACATTGATCACAAAAACTTAAACAGTTTATAGGTTAAATTTTACCTTCAACTTTTTGAACATTTTCCTTAGGTTACAACAATTTAAAATAATCAAAAAGAAAGATAAATGCCACAAAACCTCAAATTATGAAGGCTCATATAAAAGTACGGTATTTCTTCTTGACAATAGTAATTATTGTGGTGGCTATATCTCAGACAGTTGGAGCAATTGAATTTTGTTTTTATTATTTACTGAATGTCCATTTTTTTTCTTTCTTTTAAATTAGCGTTGAAGCATATAATATTTATATGTGAAAACTTTCAGCCAGACTGGCTCTAAATTTTTGGCTATACAAAAAGAGCCAAAAATTTAATTATCTCTAAAATTGTATTTTTATATATAAGTTATATGTAAATAACTTTGGACCAAGTTATAGGAAAATTGCACAAAACGGAGAAACATAAAATTTGGCACACTTATAGTTTATGTGTAGGAGAAGTGCAGAACGCTAATATTTTTCAATAATAATGCTTGTAAAGTACATTAAATCAATAAATAAAAATTACCCACAATACCATGCATTTGACACACACAAACAAATACATTGATGATAACGATAAAAGATCACAGATGGCGCACTAAAAAGTTTGGAAACAAAGTAAGTCTTGAGAAATGAAGATGGCGTTCTTATCAACAAGATATTAAAAATTATTTTGGTCGAATTTCGACCAACGGGCGATCACTAGTATTATGTAACTGTCTGCACATGTGCTTATCACATAATTTCTTCTAAACAACTTGGTTTAAACAAATGAATATTTCATTGTCTTCCTAGATGGTTGCTGTTATGTGTCACCAAATACAGGTGGTAAGAAGTTCGCCGGGTCGGCTAGTATTTATAATAAATACTAATGTAATACAAAATTGGATTTATTGATACAACACTATGAGTGTTGTGTTGTACTACTAATACTAGGTACTTGATAACTGCTAGACCGACTTTAAAGATATTTGGTTTTTTAAATGAGTTTTAGTCTTGAGTAGTAGTAGAATATAGCTACGTTATTTTTAGGAAAAACCCTATAGAAAACAAAAGTAAAAACGCAAAGGCTAAGTCGCGTTAAAAACTTTTTTTATAAAAAATATAAATCCCTACACACATTTAACTAAACGTCTTTCATTGTTTAGTCACGCTCCTTATTTTTCAATTAAAATATCTTAAACAACGGATGCAAGTTGATTTATATTTTTTAAAGGATTCCAAACCCTTTTTCTGAAGGATTTGATGAAGTGTGAAAGGATCTTGTCTTGGCATTCAATGAAGGGTTTTGTCTTCGATATACTGGAGAAAATTTTTAGTTTTTTCACAAAGATAACAATGAATAGAGGAATATCAATAAAATAAAATTAAAAGTACGATAGACATGCCGTCACACATATTTTAACCGAATTAAAAAAGAAGGAGGGTGTAAGTTATTTTTGTTGAGATATTAATTTAGGTATGATAAAGATGGTATTGGTTAAAAACCTTAGGCCGGGACGTTAGGCCTTCGAGCAAAAGTAAGTTTACCGGCAACCAAAACATTACTCAGGCGCTATGGCGGCAGGAATAGGTAAGACGGTGTTACCAATCCGGGCGAGTCATTGTGAAACTACCGCCTAGTCAGACGTCACGGTGCTAGTATTATGAAGAGTTAAAACTACTTGTTATCCCTAATCTTAAAACGATTCCTTTGGGAGAAAAAAAAACTAAAATAATGAGTATGTTTATTTATTAGTGTTTACTTCTTATAAGTATGTTTGATCCTACGTCATCCTCAAATGGCTAGATAGATTTTGATGAATTTGATTTACTTGTAAGTTAGGGCACATACGTAATATTTCTTTGATCTCTCTTTTTCTTATCTCAGACTAGCTTTTGGTAACATATAATAATGGCCTATAGACATCATATACGTAATAGGTCATATACTGCATTAGTATTAGTCTGGCTGGGTATTATGCCCAATCACTAAATATCCTAGTGTAATTTGTAAGTGTGTGTGGTAAGGTAACCCTTCTCTTGGGACCGGAACACGACCATGTCAAACACTGTCATTACGATTATTTAAGACACTAAGTCCTACCCGGGCAAGTTGCGAGCTCCTCGACCAGGAGTGGTCATGTTCATTTTGCCTTTACATTTATATGCCCGGGGAGGACGATACATGTTCACCCAGGGCAATTGGACCAACATGACAAAGTAACATTTATAGCGATAGGTAAACTGGTATCCATTGGAAAAAAAATTAAGCGAAGCACTACTTTTAAAAATACCGACTCCGAAAATACCAGTTCATCACCACGTTTCATCACCAGGCAGGTAATATCTCCGAAGTGGTTCTACAGAAATTTTACCAAAATCCACCTTGTGCTGTTTGAGCTTGTCAAGGTAGACAGAAATTCAGGCATTATTAAGTTTATCTCACAAATCACTTGTCCAATCTAGATCAAACTTATATGGGACCGACTCGTGATCATAACCTACCTTTGGAAAAGTATCACCAAAATCTGTTCGTTAGAAAATATCTTTATCTTCATCAGAGGCACAACCAGGGCACCCACGACTAGCCGAATACCCTAAGTCGTACAATGTGATAAGTGGCAAGCCTATCTAACTGGGCATATATCCTGTCCCGAGCAACATTTTTTATTAGAAAATTGGAAAAACTAATTTTCTTTTTGTTGCCCTACCCGTGATTCGAACCGCCGACATGCAGTCAAGTTCAACAACCGAACTGCTAGACCACAGAGGAATTAAATTAGACTCTATTAAAAAGGAAGGTTTATTTTATACCCGTGCGAAGACGGGGCGGGTCGCTAGTTTATTATAATTTAGCCTTGCGAGTTGCGTAAGTTAATACTCGCGAAATATAACCTCACAAGAACGAGATCATAATAAACTAGCTCTCGTTTTTATTACCGTATTCACGTTATCGGTTTAATCATCCAACATCATAACTTTGACCTTATATTTAATATAGACTAGTTCTCCCATTGGTTGAATACAACTTTGAGGTTAAATTGTAAGTTTTAAGTGTGCAAAGGACAAATATGTACAGTACTGCTATTTAAATTATGCGCTTCGGATTTACACTTTTTACACTTTATACTTTTATTTTTAAATTGGGTGACCTAATTTAAGCGAAATGTATAACTATGTAATAGTAACTCCATATAGATATCTTTAAAATACATTTGGATTTCCGAAGCTTGACGAATTTAGCAGAAGCGCATAATTTAAATAGTACTACTATACTGTGTAAAAGCAGTAGATATCTTACTGTTCATTGCCGACCTGAAGCTTGAATCTACTTGGTAGTTAATGCAGTGTAAATTATTTATTTATGGGTATTGGAAGTGTAAAAAGCAGACGGATTTCCTTATGATAGACACAACATAGATACAGGTGATAACCCTATCCCCTATTCATCTCAGAAAACCAAAAACAAAACATTCTGTTCAAATTAAGAATATTTTTGTTATGATAATTATGGCAAGAGTGAATAACTACGCGGAACTCCTGGTGGCAAGAGATAATCATACCCTATAGACACCATAAATGTTGTAGGTGCATCGCTGTCCTGTGGCTGGATGTCAGGCCAATTGTGCAAGTCTACTGGCTACTTTATCCTCCAGACATGACATTATCATGGGGTATATGTGAATAAAAAAATGTTTTTAATTTATATAAAAGGTTATTAACATTGCTAAATATTTGGTATATACCTAAAACATTATTTCTATCAACCTGCATCGTGCTGTTATATATAATATGATCCATTGTATCATTAACCGACTTCAAAAAAGGAGGAAGTTATATAAAGGTGTTATACTACTTAGTATACTTTTTTAATGGATGTTAATCCATTTCTTCATCGTTTCTGAACCGATTTGAATAAAGTTTTTTTTTTCATTTAAAAGAACGTACTTCCGAAACGTACTTGAGATTTATTGCTATACTAACACACTTACATATAAGGTGTCTAGCTGTACATTTTAGATTTTCACAAGCAAAAAACACTTTGTTTTTGCCCTTCGGCTAAGGATCCCTAAAAGTGTTAAACCTCATAATACTATTGCTATAGTTTAGTCAGTCGGTATTTTAATAACGAGTTTGTTTCCTCTTGTATTCTTCAAATACCAGTTTTTTAAACTATCTCAAACTACTAAACAACAAAAGCTGCTGTTATCTAGATCTAACTCAACAGTGTGTATATTTAAATCTCAGGCCAATTAGAGTTTGAAATGTACTTAATTTTGTATGAACTAAATGATATACCTTCTCGTAATAATATGATACACTCATTATAATTTACATATCTGGGAAATAAAAAGACAAAATCTTATGATGTACCGTCGAGATTAAAAGTCGATAGCTATTTATATAAATTGTACGGAAAGGTAATTGCGAAGTTTTGTAACTGAGAGTATATTATATTGATTTTTTAATTGTTTTTAGCGTTCTGTAGCCAAATGGTGTAAAGTGGAACTCTTATAGACATGTTCGTCTGTTCGTCCGTATGTCCCAGTCACTTTATCTTCAACTGTTAGTATTATCTATATTTTAATACGTGATGCCAAAACTTTGGACACCTTTTTACGAAAACTGCGCGGACGCAGGAGCATAAAATTTGGCACACTTATAGTTTATGTGTAGGAGAAGTGCAGAACACTAATATTTTTCAGTAATAATGCTTATACAGTACATAAAATCAATAAATTAAACATTACCCACACTACCATGTATTCGACACCCACAAACAAATATATTGATGATAACGATAAAAGATCACAGATGGCGCACTAAAAAGCTTGGAAACAAAGTAGTTGGTCTTGAGAAATGAAGATGGCGTTCTTATATTAACTATTACTATTATACTAATTTATATTCAACAAGGCATTAAAATTTGTTATGGTCGAATTTCGACCAACGGGCGACCACTAGTATTATGAAATGTGGTAAGTAGATGAAATTCTGTTTTTATTTGTTATGTAAAACTGAAAAAAAAATTAAGGACTGAGGAGTGCTCAGATTCAAGAAATTTTTTTTCTGACCTGCATAGTTTGGACAAACTGCTAGACTAGCAACCCATATGTATGTTTATTAAAAAAGGACTACAGAATCTATAATAGCTATGATATCCAGTCCACAGTTATTTTTACAATAACAAGAGTTGTATGATTCTCAGCTGTATTAGGTATTTCACAAAAAATCAAAGTTCAATTGTCTTGTTTCTTTAGCAGTTAGTGTAACTAGGTACAGGCTGATCTTAGATTTAGTTAGGAAACGGAAAACAAGCCAATACATTACCTTAATCTACATGTTCGCCTTAATTTTTTATAAAAATCAAATATTTGTTAATGAATACAAATCCCAGGCCAATTATATTTTTTTTAATGACAAACTCATTACAAACATGCATATCTGGGAGACAAAATGGCCAAACTCGTTTTAATGATGTACTTCAGATCATTTTGTAGATGTAGAGACGATCTTACGTCATATATTTTTAACATGAGTAGTTACATTCCGCGGGTTTTCTGAGATATGTTATGAGTGGGATTTTTGGCCTCGTCTGTAAGTCTTCGATATGTGCTAATTTACCCTGCAGTTCGGAACACAATAAGTGTGAGCACTGATGTTAGGGTAAACAAACATCTTTTTAAGAATGTACTTTCATTTAATCTAAGTGTTTATATCTATTATTATTATTTGATATTGTTTGAAATGCAAAAAAACATGTGTGAAAGTTTTGAGGTTAGGTTAACCAATTAATTGTCTGGCATATTTAAAACCGCATTAATAATCTTAAAATTCTTTTTATGTGAGAGGTCAGCGAAACACACGGCTCTCCTGATGGTAAGAGATAAGTTATAGACGCCATAGATGTTACAGGTGCGTCGCTGTCCGGAAGTAAGGTCTATTGTGCATCTCTACAAAATTATATAATCAATAGAATTTAATAAAAAGAAAGAAAGAATCGCCTTTGTGGTCTAGCGGTCCAGGTTTAGAACTTGACTTCAAGAGGCCCCGGGTCCAATTCCCAGGTCGGGCGACGAACAATGTGGTTTTTCCATGCATGTCTATAACATTGTGGGAACGAGTGTCTTCGCCTAACCGTGGATGCCCTGGTTGTGCCTCTGCCTACCTCTTATATGGTCGTGAAGATACCTTATAAAAATAAGTTTTGTATGAAATCATATTTAACAAAGCAACTGTATACAACATATTATATTGTTCAAGCCAAGAACAGATAAGATCTTAATTTACGTAGCTTTATTCTGTACTATACGCAGCTTTTATCTGAACTTTATATCACAGCATTTAAGTTCAGATTTGAACAACAAATCATACTATCTTTCAAAATCATTAACAAATAAATTTGAATATTCTTAGTCTTTATATTAAATCAGCAGGTTTGTTTTAGCAGGTTCAAAAAAGTGCTAAATTTAGCTATTAAATTGGTAAACTAAGTGCCAGTTTTTAGCTAGATGATGATTGAAGGTGAACAAGATAAATTATATTGTTAGCAGGTCGTTAATTCTTTTTTTAAAATGAAAAATGTTTTGGAGATGGTCCGTATAAATTTAATCAACGACTATTGGTTTTTGAGGTATACTTAAAAAAACATACATTTTCGTGTCACGATGCTCGACGATATGAAAGTACATACATTGCTAAGAACTTTTCTGTCGGTTGATCTAATTTATATAGGACTACCTCGGAATCACATACATAACATACAAAAATTAAACATACAATTGAATTGAAAACCTTACAAAAGGTAGAGGTTGTAATTGAGATTTTTTAATTTATGATATTGGAAGGTCAACAAGCAGACGGATTTCCTTCATGGTAAGAAATTCACGCCGCCTAGAGACACCAAAGATGCTAATGGTGCGTTGCCAACCTGAGGCCGGGATGTTAGACCTTGAGCAAAAGTAAGTTTACCGGCTACCTTACCTTCCAAACCGGAACACGTCATGGCGTTATGGCGGCAGGAATAGGTAAGGCGGCGGTACCAATCCGGGTGAGTCGCTGCGAAACTCTACCACCTAGTAGGATGTCATGGTGTCACTTTAATTATAAATGTTAAATGTACACTTTTATAGGAAACGTACCTATTACTAAAGGAGTTTAAAGTTGATAGTATGTCACTTTAATGCTTGATTATCATACATACACATCTCTACCACAAGTAAATCTTTACGCCATCTCACAGGGTAGGTAGAGAGTATCGAGTAATATCAAGATAGTTTGACACCAACCTTTTTGGTCGATTTGACAAAAAATATAAAACACAACAATTTTTTTACAATACCTACCTACATATTTTGCCAGCTATATATATTCAACTATACATTAAAGATACAGGTTTTTCTACAACTTTTGCAGCAGGTGGTTTAGGTAATTCTCTAGATACCGTATTCTATAGATAACGTAGATTTATTGGTGGTATTAATATGACAAAACATTACGTTGGATAGACATGAAAGCTGAAGCTAATGCTCAATAAATCAATAATATGAAAATAAATCTCTAAATGTGTTACATAACTTCTGAACGACTGGACCGATTTGAATAGTCTTTTTGTATTGTGTTAGTTGCTATCAGGATAAGGTTTTTATGAAGAGAAAAAAATGGAAAAATTGCTTTTCAAACAATACTTTATTTTTTCACATACAAACCGAACGGGTGGAACGAAGTTCGCCGGGGCAGCTAGTGTGTTATAATAACATAAAAAAAAGTATCTTCACGCCCATATCCCCGAAGAGGTAGGCAGAGGCACAACCAGGGTACCTACGACTAGCCGAAGACACTAAGTCCCACAATGTGATAGGTGGCAAGCCTATCGCCAACCGGGCACATATCCAATCCCGAGCCACATTTTTTAGAAAATTGGAAAAACCCAATTTTTATTTGTTGCCCGACCTGGGATTCGAACCCAGGACCTCATGCAGTCAAGTCCAACAACTGAACCGCTAGACCACAGAGGCGATAATATATATAATAAAATAACATAAACTGTAGAATGCCTTCTACGTACACAGTCTGCTGGCAATTTTACATAGATAATTGATAATGCGAATGTGGATGGATGTAGGTACCCGGGGAGACCAAGGTTGACATTCCGAGATCAGATCAATCGGATATTATTCGAGGGTGGTGTCAATATGGTGGTGGTGTTTGTATGAAAAGGGTAATTAATGTGAAGGAAGCTAGACAGGTTTGTCAGGATCGTGAGGTCTGGCACACACACTACTCTCTGTTTATCCCGTGAGGAACTTGGCGTGAAAATATGTATGTATGTATAGATAATCGTTAAAATACTTCCTGCCTCAAGATTTCATTCTTAATGACGACACACCTAGCGCAATATGAAGCCAAAAACAAGTACGACAATGTCATCAAGATCTGTATCTGGGACATTCTACGGTAATTCATTTTTATACCGTCTCTTAAACTTTACAATCTTGTTTTTGCTTTTTGTAATAAAAATATAAAAGGTATTAGACCAGGATCCGAAGTTCCATTCTATGACCAGACCTTATTTTAATAAATGAAAGATTCTCAGCGTGTGATTTCCACTCTTACTTTTATTGCTATCTCTTCCTATAAAAACTCAGATGCTTTCAAGCAACTACGTGTAGGTACAACTACTGGTAGTGTATGGTAGATAGGACTAAAAATTAATCTACCTTAAATTCATCTATAATAAATTATGAAACTTATGTTCATAAATAAATAAAATGTTTATTAAAAATGTAAATAAGTGCTACGTTCTAAATGTACATTTTAATAGAAATATGTAATTTCATAAAATTTAACTAAATGTTTCCACACCACAATGTGGTAGAATATGTTGTATTCTTAAATATCTTTATAACAACTTTTTAACACACATATTCCGCAAATAAATAATTTTCATTTCATTTTATTAGATTTCATTACATTTCATTACGAAATTGGGAACATCATAACCTTATCAAGTATAAAAAAATTAAAATGTCTATTTTTTCAGATTTTACAAAGTTCAAATTGTCACAGGAGTCTTCTTATAAGTACATAAAGGGTGGGTACGTATATTATGGCCGTTTTTAGTAATCAAAAGAAGTACAACGTATTGGTCTGGGTTCGCTGGAAAGAATAGACGATCTTCCTATCTGCAACGCTCGTAAGAGGCAAGCACTGGTAAAATTGCAGGTCATCAGTCATCACTAAGAAGACCACTAGTGGTAGAGTGCTGTGCAGCAACTTGCCCGGGTAGGGTACACCGGCTCTACCCTATTCCTGCCACCATGACAAGTGACAGAGTCACTATCAACGCAGAAATAGATAGTTCCGGTCAGAGGGGTAGGGTAGCCGGTTGACTACCACAGTAAGGCTGACACCTATAACATCTATGGTGTCATGTAGAGGTCATGGTTATCTCTTACCGCCAGGAAAGCCGTGTGCTTGTCCACTGACCTCTCACATTAAACAAACAAAAAAACATCACAAAGAGTCAAAGGGTTAATTAAATAAGTTTACGATATTGAAACTGACGAAAGTGTCTGGTTTCCGAGAAAATGTCTTCTTAAGTAGCCTAGATAGATTTTTACATTTTCCTAAAAAAATAATAATAATAAATAAATATCCCATCACACAAATGCCTGCCCCCGTCGAGAATCGAACCCGAGCCTCGCGGTTAGTGTAGTAAGGCGTGTACGCTAGCCACTCGACCAACGATGCGGTCAAGATAAGAAATATAAGAAAATTGCCCTTTGCAATTTCACAGAAGATAGTAGATAATTAATTAATTTATGAATTATTGAAACCAATCAAATCCCAAAGTCAAACCAAATTTAATAGTTGTCCCATAGGTCATATCTTTGTTGGTAGCAAGAGCTGAGATTTTTAAACTCTTACAAAACTATTGTTGTCTGGAAATGAAAGGATCTTTACTTGCCCTTTAATTAAAAAAAAAACATAGGGATATGCTTAGGTCTTTGATATCTATAGTTTATTGATAGAAGAAGGTGTTAATTTGAGGAATTCCATACTTAAATCTAAATAAAATTATTTGATTTGCAATATTCTGAGTTTTTAATAGTATGTGTATTGTCAGTGCTAATGAAACAGTTTAGTGGTGTGTGTCGTGTGGAGCTGGATATATTTGGGAGTTTTAGCTTCCGGTAAGTCCATTTCATTCATAGCGCACTATTTTGCCTGTTTTGTCACGCCATAATACGTATACATTTTTTTGATGGAATATTGCAAATTAAATAATTTTAAGTATCTTCACGCCCATATCCCCGAAGATTTAGGCAGAGGCACAACCAGGGCACCCACGACTAGCCGAAGACACTAAGTCCCATAATGTGATAGGTGGCAAGCCTATCGCCAACCGGGCACAACATATCCAATCCCGAGCAACGTTTATTTTATTAGAAAATTGGAAATACACAATTTCCTTTTTGTTGCCCGACCTGGGATTCGAACCCGGGACCTCGTACAGTCAAGTCCGACAGCTGGACCGCTAGACCACAGAGGCAACTTTATTTATAATAATTTTATTCAGATCCATAGTTATATTTATTTATATGATAAGACAGCGAACAAGCACTTGGCTCACCAGATGGTAAAAGATAGCCGTGGCCTATATATACCATAGATGTTGAAGATGCGTCGCTGCCTTTGGCCGTGGTGTATCTATAGGCAGTGCGTATCTCGTAATTTTAGGATTTCGTTGCTTGTTTGTTTTCCAATTAAATTTCTTATAAAGATCTTTCATAAGCAGAAATGTATTTGATTAGTTAAAATTTAATTATTAAGAAATGTATGTTTAAAAAGAAGACAAACGTAAAACCCACAATTAGCAAAAATCACTAATTAGTCCCATTAGCTGGCAAACTTTTCTTCAGCAAGTATTTTCCAATCCTTGCCAATATTTTTTTATAAGAAAACTGGCAAAAAACCTTTGAGTTTTCCGAACTGGAAATCGAACTCCAGATATCATACATTCAACACTTTTACCGAACTATTTCATAACAGAGGCAACTAATGAGGTATGGTTCATAACAAAATTTAATATAAAAAATTAAGTTGTCAAAAAAATAGTTTAATCGAAGATCAGCTTTTTAATTTAAGTAATAATAAATTATTAATTAAATGTTTTTAAAAAAACTTATCAATCAATTAATCAATGTTATTAATTTACTTAAAAACCACTTGTCAGATGATAGGTGATGAAATGAATACGCCAACAGAACAAAATCATTATCTACATTTCCAAAAAAGAACAATCATAATCGGTTTGGTATTGGTCGAGTAATTTCGTAACAAACATAAAAAACAAAAAAGTATTTAGAAATAATTAAATCTCCGCTTTTTCACAATTGGTTAAAAATTTAAGTGTAATTACCGCACTGATGATAAAACTTCTACTGCTTTTTTTCTTTTTAAAGAAAGCAATAACATAAAAAATTCAAAAAATATAATATATTGTAGAGTGACCTTTGCTTCTTTATGATAATTTTCATAATATCTACATGTATGATTATAAAAAAGTATCTTCACGACCATATCCCCGAAGAGGTAGTCAGAGGCACAGCCAGGGTACCCACGACTAGCCGAAGATACTAAGTCCTACAATGTGATAGGTGGCAAGCCTATCGCCAACCGACCACATATCCTATCCCGAGCAACATTTTTTATTTATTAGAAAATTGGAAAAACCCTATTTTCTTTTGTTGCCCGACCCGGGATTCGAACCCAGGAACTTATGCAGTCAAGTCCAACAGCTGAACCGCCAGACCACAAAGGCGATATGCATGATTATGTATGATTATTGTATTCCAAAATTAATATACGCGAATAACGCGCCTTTTACCGAGTTGTCTTCTACAGGTACAGGTAGGTATTTCTATTAGATAATCGAATCCTAAATAATGTCACATAGACAGAAATCTTGTGACTAAAAACTTCTAAAACGTAGCTTCACGCCCATATTCCGAAAGGGTTGGCAGAGGCACAACCAGTGCATCCACGACTAGCCGAAGACACTAAGTCCTACAATGTGATAGGTGGGAAGCCTATTACAAACCGGGCACATATTCAATCCCTTGCAATGTTATTTTTATTAGAAAATAAACTTCTAAATCTTGATTTAATTATAATATCTGTTGCAAGATCCCTGTGTATATATTTGCAAGAAATCAGCTAAAGGTGATTATCATTTTGACAAAATCTAGGTTTTAGAAATAGAAGCAGATTGCGGGTCCATCTGCTTCTATTTCTAAAACCTAGATTTTGTCCGGATTATTGTTCCGGAGGGTCGGGTAGCCGGTAGACTTGCACAATTGGGCTAACACCTAAGTGACGAGGCGGCGATGCATCTACAACATCCATATCTCTTACAATCAGAATCGTGTTCTTGTCTGCTATCTGCTCACAAAAAATAATCCAAACGGCAAGAAATAGACGCTGCTTTTATCTATACCTAAGGCGCCTTATCACTGTTATTGTGGCAACAGGAATATATAAGATAAGAACTATACCACATGTATTGTCTTTGTTCCTCCACAACTTGATGACGTATTTTTAACTGAATTTGATGAACCTCATCTTCTAAATTTTATTTGAAAATTATTGTGTAAAAATGAAATGAAAATTTTTAAATTGTTAATAATATTTTTTGTAAAAAAATATTATCACAATGACTTATTATTTCATATTAAATTTATTTGAGTCATTCGTAATTTATATATTTTTTAAGAATTGCATTTTATTGAAATAATTTTACTATAATTAAATATCAACAGGAAGTAAAATTGCTTTAATAGAGACTAATTATGTAAGTCTACCTTCTGAATTTAAAGAAACAATATTTAGTTATGTAGGACATGAACTTTTAATTAAAAAATATTTTAATTAAAATTTAATATTCCAGTTTATTATTAATGTTATACATAATATACATAAAGTAATAATTCATTAAAATTTGTAATAGTAGATTTATATAAATACACATCGCGTGACGTTATTAATCATATTAATGTTTTATAAACTTAAAGCTGGGATACTAAATTTCTTGAATGATTTACCCAGTTCTACCTTGCATACCGGAACACGACAATAGACGTATGTAAAGCGACGAAACCTATCTGGACAAACGTTCTTACAACTCTCCATTGATCCTACCCAGATCGGCTCGGTGTAAGTTCGTAGGTTTAGGTATAGATCGTAACGTTCGTTGTTTTAATCATCCGTTATTCTGTTTCTAGTTATATTTTACTAAAACACTTAACGACAATATTTAACAATATTAAAAGCACATAAAAACAAGCATTTAAAATAAATGCAAATAAAAATCAAATGCCAGTTTAGATCACCTTCGTCTATGGTAAAGAACCAATATGCTTAAATAAGGAAAACATAATTGAAAAGTTAGCAAAATTAACATTAACTCAATTCGTATTAAGCAAATTGATTAAATTTGTAAATATTTAATGTTTATGTTTGGATAAATTCGAAATATTGAAAACATATTTTTCTTTAGAACTTTTGTTTTTATTCCAGAGTGTAATTATTAATAAGCATATTGACAGTTTACGAAAATTCTATTTAAAAATAAATAATAAATAAAAAAATGAAACGTGCCCAGGTTCGAGATGCGATTGGTTGGATGCTTGTTGCTGCCGACACATATCCGGGCTTGTCTGTACGAACCAGGAATGGGTGAAGGCCGAATTCAGGCCAGGGTTGAGGCCGGGGCCAGGCCCTGGCAGGCCCATCACACCAGGTAACCCGCCAGGCCGCTGGTGGTGATGAAAGCCTGCGGATGCCACCGCGTAGTCCATAGCTACCGTCTGATAAGGCAGCATTCTCACTTATTAACAGTCCAAACAGTTTTGCGATATCACACACTTCATTATCTTTTAAAAATAAAAAGTAATTGTTCCATTTTCAAAAACATTCCACTAAGTCTTTAGTCTTTGTCACAATTCGAAATTCAAAAGCGGTCAGATGTTCTCATAGACGTTTTCAGTTATCAAACAAACCGTTCTATTTTGGCCAATAATTTACGGGACTAGTCACTAGGGAAAAGTCACGCACAACCACCCACTTAATAAATATTCTGGGCATATATCCGTTTTTACGCAGACGTGACTGGCAGTGTACTGTCCGATTTTCACGTACAGAACGCGCAGCCGATTATCGAAAACAGTTGCACGCGACCCCCTCTTTCGACCTCGAACGTGCAACTGAAACCAAGCACGCGCCAAACACGACTCTATCACACTCGATGTCTAGGCCTCACTCGGTCACCCTCGGGGATGTGAGTGAGACGTTGCTCTACACATGAAAGAGAGACGCATCGATCGGATGTCAGTAGAGTTAAAAGCCTGCGTCGTTACACGGTCGGTAATAGGCGGTTACGTGATTGGGCGTGGCTGGTGCTATTAAGTTGAATTGTCGCGTTCTGATTGGTTAAAATTGGTAGTAGTCGCCTACGTGATATGTTCTGGAATACGTTTATAGCTTTCGTTCATAGAATATAATAGGTAAGTTGTTGGTTGGATGCTAGCCAGTTGTGAAGAGGCCTGTTGCAGTTCTGTTCCCGATTCGCGTAATGATTTTTAATTATTGTACGAATCGTTACGGGTTAGTTGCGTATTTATCCGAACTTTGCATATTAAAGTTGGTTTCAATGAATGTACGCATAATGGGTGTGGCCACCTGTAGGTTGTAGGCATCTCCTGACGCTTCACTCATTACCTATTCTTTGGAAATTACGAGAGTCTGATGACTCGCTCGTATATAATTGGTCGTTATACTTTATTCTGTATTGCCATTGTCGTATTTCGGTTTGAAGCATAACGTAGCTGATAAACTAAGAATAAATTCACACACATAAAGTTGATTCATTTTTGTAATTTAATTAAAACAAACAGACTGACGTCCTGACAGTAAAAAAACACACATCGCCTAAAAACAAATTATAATAATATAGGTGTGTTATCAAACTAAGTCCAGACTATCACGTCTTATGTTAATACGCTATTTACCCGATTCTGAAAACCGAAACGATAACGGCGAGTTAACTTAGTAGCCAAGTTGTTGTACGTCTCTACCTGTTAGACTGATTGACTTCACTAATGAGGTAGGTAATCAAGCGGTCTCAGTAACCCAATAGATTTCGGTAGATATGTCTGAAAAAGCTTTATCACATCTTGCTATTCCAGAGGATTTGATTGATTGCTTCGATGTCTTCGATATTTATAGGCGATGGTTATCACTTAGGGTAACAAATAACAAGCAATTCATGTACATTTTTCCTAAAAAGTTAGGAAGTGCTGATAAGTTCTGTTACGAATAAATTAAATCTATAATGATATTTGGAGTCCACATTGAAGCCCTGCATTTCAAAATGCATCAAATCTAAATGATATAAAAAAGGTCAATTTATATCATTTTAGAATATTTGACACTTTTCACCAACACTGGTGGTAGAGTACCGTGCTGCAATTTGTCTAATTCTTGGCCACAGGACAGAGACGAACCTACAACATCTAAGGTGTATGTAGGCCATGATTGTTTTTTATCATCAGGTCAGCCGCTTTCGCTATTTTTTTACATAAAAATCTACTAGGAAAAGATATTAAAAACGACTAGCTGACGTTTTTCAATTTAGCTTTTATAGCTATACATAAGAAGGTGTTATTATTGTAAAGACTCTTCACTAGAACCGCTTGTTTTAATATTAAACTAATATTGACTTTGAGTTTTTTAACACAATTCAAAGCTAAAATAAGAAACTCTATAGGCATAAAATTTAGTAATAAATTTTGGTGTTAAGCTTTTTTAGACTATTTGCTAGTATACTTACTCTACCTGTAACTTAATACATATACTAAAACAAACATGGTGTAGCTTATACGGCTAATGTAGCATGCACCGGCGCCGCCAAATAAAAATAGCAAAACTCTGCCATGACTTGTATTCCTTATCATACAAAATCAAACAAGCAAAGTAATCTTTAGTAAAGAAATGCGTTTTGTTAACAGATACCCAAGATATTATTGACTAGTAGTTCGCACCAGGCGAAATGTTGGTTTTTCATTTAGAGGTTGAGTTTTTTTACAACTCGCTCCCTTAACTTAATTTACCTTAACTAACTTCCCTTAACTTAACTAACTCCCTTACCTGTTCTTGCCATCATACTGACTAATGCTCGCCCTTATTGTGTCCTGATAATACTGATAATGAATATGATGTGATGATAATATACTGCTGATAATCTGGTAAAAAATGGTTACCTAAGGCTAGGTTAACCATTTTGTGAATACGTGCTAAACATTCACTTAATAAAATGATAGTAGAGGTGAACTCAACAGGATGCGCGTTCAACCAAATTTAGGTACGTACCTTACGTATTCCCCGTGTTGGTCCGGGCTCCTTTGTAGAATAGACCATCTGCCTTACTGAGCAAGGCAGTTCGTAAAAGGCGAGCATAGGCTTTCCATCACTAACACCGTAACATCCTACTAGGTGGCAGAGTTTCGCAGCGACTCATCCGGATTGGTACCACCGCCTTACCTATTCCTGCCAACATAACAATGCTTGCCATTGACGAGTTCCGATTCAGAAGGTAAGGTAGCCAGTAAACTTATTTTTGCTCGAAGCCAAGCATGAAGGAAGGCAGATGGTCTATTTTACAAAGGAGCTAGGACCGAAAAAACATGATAAAACTTTACATGTTGATGAAATTAAAAAAAACTGGTTCAATCAGCTTAGAAACAGTTTTAAGATCATTATATTACATTAAAAAACAAGGAAGACTAACACCTGGTGTTGTAGGTACATCGATCAAATGAACTAGAACTTCACTAACAAAGGCCATGGGGAAATCAAAACAACATTTAGAAACTTTGTATTCAAGCGATGTCTTGGTCTGAAGGTTTCTCGTAAGGTAGCTATCGTTTAGGGTGTCCGTGACGGTGGACTTAATTCTATTCAGATAGAGGAAAACGGATTAGGACAAAGAGAAAATGTCCAGCTCATTTTTACTAACAAAAAACCCAACTGTGTCTGACTGAAGTTGAGATTAACTTAAAACCGTTATAATCACTGAACGGTTCTTTTTAATAAAAATAATTAAAGAACTATAATTTTTGTCTTCGTTTTTATTCTTATTTACAAAATGGCGTCTCTTGGCCGCCATTTTGAATTTTGATAAGTTTTTTCAGTGACACAAGAAACGAATCGAATGACGCGTCTAATTTTTAGAGTGCAACAAGTTGACAAATATACTCGTACATATACTGATAAACATATCCTTTATGACTAAAGCATTCGGGTACAATAGTATGAAAGATGGTTGTGGGGTTAGCCACTAGCGCCAAGATCATCGATATAAAAATCTATCTACTCTCCATAGAGGATTCATTAACGGCAAGAACATTTTGTTTTTATTTACATGTAGCTCTATATTTCTGATATTATGTTATGATATTGGTTTACGTATTTCTATTTTAGTATTATTGACTAACACCATAACACAAGCATATAATTTACAAATATACACATATATCTTCACGCTAAGTCCCTGACGTAATAGGCAGAGAGTATCGAGTGCCAAATGTTAGGATCTTTACAGACCTGCATGGCTTCCTTCTCATTTATTACCCTCTTCATACAAACATAACATTTGCTTATAATTTACTCTTTTTTTGATTTAAAATCAATTCGCATAATTTTAAATATAACAATCATTCGTGATAGATGATAACGTTGTGGAACAAGACATGTGTCTCAATAAACTTTATGTGATCATAAAAATCGTGTTATGTAAAAGTCAAGAAAAACCAGGAACAAAGTTAAAAATAACCATATTTAAAGTTATCATGGCGATAATGACAACAATAAAAAAAAGTTCGTGGAAAAACGAACAATGATCAGAGATATTAAAATGGATTATTGATGATATAGGATTTAAAGGGGTTTTGCTACTTTAATGGCGAAATTGGAAGTTCATGCGTTTGTGACTTCCGTCCACCATTAGAACCCTGTCAATGAGTGTGATTCGACATATAATTTCAATCCATTTCGGGATACGTTTATTTCAGACAGATTTCATCATGCTGGTCGAAATTATATTTCTCTTGCATCTCCTTTTTTTTTATATGGAAGGCAAACAAGCAGACGGATTTCCTGATGGTAAGAAATTCATGCCGCCTAGAGACACCAAAGGTGATTATGGTGCGTTGCCAACCTGAGGCCGGGTCGTACACGTCGAGCAAAAGTAAGTTTACCGGCTACCTTACCCTCCGAACCGGAACACGTCGTGACGATATGGCGACAGGAGTAGGTAAGGCGGTGGTACCAAACCCATTTTTCCTAACGTAAAAATTTAAATGCAGATTTTTATTTTGTACTAGTTAGTAGTTTCTTGTTAGTTTTTACGTAAAGGTTTATTACATTCATCACCTACTAAGTTATCTTTAGGTGAAAAAAGGTGGAATTTTCTTAAATCTTTTAACGGATGCCTATCTGTACTAATTTGATAGACAAAGTTAATCTTTAGGCTAAATTAAATGAAAACAGTTAAGTAAAAAAATATGGACAAAGTTAATCTTCAGGCTAAATAAAAAAAACCGTTAATTCGAAAATTGTTACTTTTTCCATTTTATTTACAACTTTCCTAGTTTTCTTCCGAATTATTAAAGTTTTTATGGGGTTTTAATTGAAAGAAAATGAACGAATGAACACTTCATTGCACACCAATAGAAAGATACCTTAATAATTAAAACTAGCTAATAGTTATAACACTAGGTACAAATTTACAAGATTACCGCCTCTGAGGTCTGGTAGTCCAGGAGTTGAACTTGACTTCATGCATGAGGTCCCAGGTACGATTTCCGGGTGCGGTTTTTCCAATTTTCTAATAAGAAAATGTTGCTCGGGATTGATAATATGTGCCCGGTTGACGATAGGCTTGCCACCTATCATATTGTGGGACTTAGCGTCTTTGGCTAGTCTTGGGTTCTCCTGCCTACTTCTCTCTTTCTCTACTCTGCCAGACAAAGTTATTATACATTTGGATTAGACCAGGTTTTTCACTCACCAAAAAATAATAGCGATTAATTTGATTTCTACTAATGGGGATACTTATTTCTAAACTAATCTTCTAATTAGACCGCTGTTCTTCAAACAGTAAAATGTTACTGGCTTTCATCTAAATGAGAACATGACAATAGAGAGCCTCGGCATTAGTCACTAGTTAACTTGGATCTACCAATCCGTTTGTCCCTTGCAGGACATAAGCTATCAAAAATAAAAAAGAAGTTAATAGGGAAAAGTTAAAAGGGAACAGAAATTTAGGGCATTGATGCGTAGAGTATTTCGCTAAAGGCTTAACGCTCTCAATCACTGTTGTTTTTTCATTCCATCAGTGTTTTTGTTTTGGAAGTAGTTACGATAAACAGCATCTCTGGTTATAATCAATAAAGAGATCGACCAACGGACACGGTCACGCGAAGTCGCTTGAAAGCGTGGACGCATTGGTACGCATGGTTAGGGCATTGTGATAAGCGGAAGCGGAGCGAGAGCGGCAGCGATTATTGATTGCTTAATATTACACAGCATTTGTGAAACGCTTTAAAGGCAATCAAATGATTTTTATAGACTGAATTAAAAAATCCTTGCGAAATATTCGAAATGAATAATATAATAGTAATGTAATTCGTAGCCGATATATTAACATCTTAACTCAAACACGTAAATAAAGCGATAATCTTATTCAGAAGGAACTTAGTGTATTGTAAAAGTCAGTTAAGAGCAAGAGACTTGAAGTATTTTGGGCACAGTTATAATAAGAAATATGTCTTCATTAGATTTAGATTGGTTAAAATAAGTTTATAGCTAATAAATAACAGACTATAAAGCTAAACACATTTACAAAAAACATGTTACCTACTTAAAAATCCCATTTTCTAGTCAGGGGAAAACATGTAGAGTTCAATAAAATATATGAAAAGAGCAGTTCAGTGTAGAAAATGTTTTATTTAATTACACAAGAACATGGAAATTTTATATCGTTTAACACTTTATGAATAATTCCAAAATTAGATTAATTTATGTTGCTTAGTAATTTTGTTTAGAACAATAAATTATTCTGTCCTTGTTTCAAATTTCAAAATTTTGCTTTAGTTAAATTTTAAAATATATCGAATTTATCAAAATGACGTAGAACTTCATCGCGTCGCTTGTGCCTATGACCAAATCACACCAACATTCAACCAGAAAAATGCTTCTTATTGGATAATTCGTGATTTCCATTTTTTTTATCGAAGTCAGGTGTTTGAACCTGTCCACGGTCTTGACATTGGGATTTTCAGATATTTCCCAACGCACCAATCCGGTAACAGTTCGATAACCTTCAAATGACTATTTGTTGAGGCGGTTTTTTCACACAATACACATAAATTGGTAAACTAGGCAAAAAAGTGTAGAGCCATCGTTTTCTATTCAAAAGAAAATGGTATCAAATTAAGTATTTTGTAATATTGTCACAAGAAATCACGCAGTGGTTGTAATGGATTGTTTTTTTTTTGTATTGTACGTGGTTGGACAAAGAGTGGTAAAGTAATGTACAAAAAAGAGGGGAGGCTGCAGAATGTTACTAATGCTAATCAAATTTAATGATAAAAATTTGAAGTATGATCGTTGCTCGCATGACAAATTAGTTTAACAGGAATAAAGTTTATTCAACGGCGCCAGAATTTAAAAAATATTCACCGCCTATAGACACCAAAGATATAAATATTGGGTAAGCAACCAGGTGAAGCTGTTAAATTTTAAAGCCAGATGGCAACGTAAGAAATGCATAGCCACTAACTTGATGTAGCACTAAGAATAGGACCTCACCTAGTGAGGAAGAGGTAACCTATTACTATTTTGAACTAGAAAATAGTTCTGTAATATATATTACTAGGTTTTTATGTGATATGACAGCTAATAAGCACACGGTTCTCTTGACGATAACAGACAACCACAGATGTTATTGTTGCGTTGCTGTCCTATCGCCGGCGTGTAAGGTTTATTGTGCAAATCTTCCGGCTGTCCTACTCTCCGGCCCGGATCACAGCAGTGCCAAACACTTTCCTAATAGCGATAGGAATAGGCAAGCCGGCAGATACCTACCCGGGAAAGTTTCTTCATAACACTACCACCAGTGATCTTGCTGGTAATGACTCATTTAGCCTTTGCTCGCCTCTTACGAGCTGCCAAACGTGAAGACAGGTGGTCTATTCTACACAGAGGATAAACACGGGGAAACTCTACAGAAACTTTCTATAATTCCATTAGCAGACATTGGTGTCGTCTTACCGATCACTGATTATTTTTTTATTTTTACTGATCCTAGTTAAGATAATAGAGCTCACCATCTTCATTGTTTTTTTTTATGTTATGGGAAGACAAACAAGCAGACGGATTTCCTGATGGTCAATATAGCTAATATACTGTCTTAAGGTGTAATCATTAATAGATATACTCATTACATATTACATTATAACTAGCTGACCCAGCAGACGTTGTTCTGCTATTTTTTTCACCCTCATCACTTAGGGTCATAAAAATAGATGTAAGCCAATTCTCAGACCTACTCAATATGCTCACAAAATTTCATGAGAATCGGTTTAGTCGTTTCGGAGGAATACGGTAGCTAACATTGTGACACGGGAATTTTATATATAAGATACACATTTTAGACGTCATCGTGTTGTTCAGTGCAGTTTAATATAGCTTTCATGTGAAAATGGTAAGAAAATCTCCCTGAAACCCCGTAAAATGTGAATTTTATTGGCATTTGGCAAGTTTGACCACATCCATATGGCAATCGAGATTTATTGCCTACACTCTACCACTAAACCAAAGGTTAGGTCATTGTACGTGAGTCCCTCGCTAAATGTAGGGCAGATGCGATCGATGCTACTTAAAATTCAGTATCGACTATATCGTGGTGCGGGGTGGGATGTGACGTCACTAGTGATCCTTTGAAGTCGTGTTAAGTGATTATCAGACTCATGTTCCGGATTCTTGTCATATGTTCACGTCCACTATGATATTAATTTTAAATACAGATCAAGTACCTACAATACAAATATGATACAGTGGTTTCCCCGTGTTGGTCCGGATTCCGTTGCAGAATAGGCCATCTGCCTTCCTGCCAGGTAGCTCGTAAAAGGCGAGCATAGGCTTACCGTCACTAACACCATTACATTCGACTAGGTAGTAGAGTTTCACAGCGACTCACCAGGTTGGTACCACCGCCTTACCTATTCCTGCCGCCATAACTCATGACGTGTTCCGGTTTGGAGGGTAAGGTAGCCGGTAAACTTACTTTTACTCGAGGCCTAACATCTCGACCTCAGGTTGGCAACGCACTATTAACATCTTTGATGTCTCTAGGCGGCATGAATTTCTTACCATCAGGAAATCCGTCTGCTTGTTTGCCTTCCAACATCATAAGAAAAACAAAAATACGGCAAGCAGAGTATAAGGTGTACCACAGGCCTTTAGCAAAGCCTAAAGAACAGATTTGAGAATACGTTTATCCTAAAGGCCAAAGGAGAAAGCAAATAATTAGGTCGATTGGTAATCTCATAATTAAATTACGAAATAAACTAGCCAACCCGGGAAACTTCGTACCGATCCGATTTTGATATTCGATTAAAACAATGTTTTTCCTATTTTCCACGTTTTTCTCTACATGTGATCGTTTTACTGAAAATAACCAGGAAGAAAAATAAGCAAATTAGGCCCATCCGTTCAAGTGTGATGCGGTAACATGAGGATCGTATGATGACATGTATGTATAAATTAGTTACACAAAATTAGTTACATGTTAGAAACTTATCTTTTTAAATAGCTCAGAGAAATTGCTTAAAGTTCAAATATCCATACAAATATGAAAATCCCATGTCGGGCAACAAAAAGAAAATTGGGTTTTCCAATTTTCTAATGAAAAAAATGTTGCTCGGGATGGAAATGTGCCCGGTTGGCGATAGGCTTGCCAACTATCACATTATGGGACTTAGTATCTTCGGCTAGTCGTGGGTGTCCTGGTTGTGCCTCTGCCTCTTCAGGGATATGGGCGTGAAGATACTTTAATATGAAAACTAAAGATAAAAAAAATCCGGGACTATGAAGCCTAAGACGAGCTATTATAAGATTATTAACACCACCCACATGACATGGCGTTAAAATTCACTATCATTTTGTATTTTGTTTGTTTAGATTGTCTAATAACACATGCCTTGTATATGGTCCATACAAGGCATCCAATGCTATATCCTATTTGACTGTTTACTTATTTGGATACTTAATACGTATAAGTTTTTTTAATGATTTGGTTTAATAACATATCGCTGTTTGCTTTATCACAACATTTCAGCAGTTACCACGATTCAAAATGTAGTGGATGTGGTCTATTAATGGCTATCTTACCCTGCACGTGTCACTCAACCTACCAATTGCTCGGCTCGGGTTCGATTTTCGATAGGGCAAGCATTATTAGTGTGATGAACATAAATGTCTATTTCCGGATCTGAGTGTTTGTTAAATTTATTCTGGTAATTATTAGAATTTTTGACATACACCCATAACATCCTATTAATATTATAAATGCGAAAGTTTGTATGTATGGATGTATGGATGTTTGTTACTCTTTCACGCAAAAACTGCAAAACCGATTACGATGAAATTTGGTATGTAGGTAGCTGAAGACCCAGAATAACATATAGGCTACTTTTTATCCCGGATTGGGACTTACGCGGGTAAAACCGCGGGGCGCAGCTAGTAAATAAATAATTTGCTTACTTTAAAAAAAAAATCTGGACAAGTTACACAAATTGAATCCAACCCCAAATTAGCAAATTATATGCTTGTGTTAGTCAACAATACTAATACATATAAATACTTAAATATACAACCAGAATAAATTTAATAAACACTCAGACCCGGAAATGCAGACACCTAAATGTTCATCACACAAGTGCCTGCCCCCGTCGGGAATCGAACCCGAGCCTCGTGGTTAGTCAGTATAGTTAGGCGTGTACGCCAGTCCCTCGAACAACGAGGCTGTCGGTTTATTAGAACAATTCGTAAAAAAATGAATTAAGATGCGGCTAGTGGTTTTTAAGTTATACTTAATAATGTGTATTTTTATTACATACTAAAATTTCAGCTAGTATTTTGCATTTTACAACGTTTGAAGTTCAAAAAGAAATTTGATGATGTTGGGTACTATATTTCACTCGTAAACGCTAATATATATATATATAATATAATCGATATCGCCTCTGTGGTCGAGCGGGTCGCCTCTGTGGTCGAGCGGTCCGGGTGTTGGACTTGACTGCATGAGGTCTCGGGTTCGAATGCCGGGTCGGCCAACAAAAAGAAAATTGGATTTTTCCAATTTTCTAATAAAAAAAAATGTTGGTCGGGATTGGAAACGTGCCCGGTTGGCGATAGGCTTGCCACCTATCACATTACGGGACTTAGTATCTTCGGCTAGTCGTGGGTGCCCTGGTTGTGCCTCTGCCTACCTCTTCGGGGATATAGGCGTGAAGATACTTTTTTTTTTTTAATCGATAAAGTGATGCATAATCATCTGATGTAAGAAACCTCGCTGGCCTCCTAAATAATTGCGAGCATTAAAATGATGGCAAGACAGTTAAAGAAATTGTACCAATTCAGGACTGTCTTTGCACCTCTACTACTAAGTATTTTTTTTAAATCAATCAATTTCTAAATATCCATTATCCATCTTACAAATATAGTTTCAAAAGTCATTTCGCATGGTAGACTTTGCTTTAAATATTCTGCGTCGTCTGATATATCTGATGGAGTAGTAGGTAGGTATTATACAAACAGCCTTACATAACCACAATTACTACCAGAAATTAACTTGAATATCTCCCAAACAGCTCCAAGTTGCATAAATTTCGTCCCATAAACATTCACTTACGCTACAAACATGTCCAAATGCTATGAGTTTATCTCTGTATTATGGAATTAGGGTAACATCCACATATTAAGATGGCAACCCTGATACTTTGATATGAATTAAGATATTCTAATTTTAATTGCCTGTTGTGTTGCTATTGTTGGTATTCCCTGCATTCTAGAAAATTTTATTTGGTAGGAAATCTTTAGCGTTATAAAACTGTGCTAATGTTAGTATCTAATAATAATATGAATGCGAAGTTGTGTGAGATGAATGATGTTAAATTTTTAAGATGGCTGAAACAAAATAACTAAAACATAAACAGAAAGGCATAGCCTACTAATTTGTATAATATATTGACGGTCTCGTATTTATAATGGAGACAAAATTTCTATGGCAATTGGTAAATAATATCTAGGATAGACTTTTGTGTAAGGATTAAAGATGTTTGGGTTTTAGGGCTTTTTAAATATCACACGAGAAAAACCTCTGACACCACAACAATTCAAACCTATTTTTATTATAGCACGGAAAGTATTTAACATCTTAATGACTCTCTACCGTGATATGGGTCCCTCAATGTTTTCTACCGCATCTATCATGGGGAATGTTCTGAGGAGTTGTTTGGCTTAATTCCAGCCGCTGATTTCCACCTTCGGACTTCGCGACAGAGTTTAAAGTATCATGCCCACCGTCTTGATGCGTGGCGATCTACAACTGTGCGATTCCGAAGACATTTCTTACCTCGCACAACATCTTTGTGGAATCAGTTACCGAGGGCCGTATTCCCAAACAATTGTGACTTGGGGACCTTCAAGAAAAGAGCGTAGTCATTCCTTTAAGGTCGGCAACGCGTTTGTGATACTCCTGGTGTTGCGAATGTCTATGGGTGGCGGTGATCACTTTTCATCAGGTGACACACTTGCTCGTCTGCCTCCTCTTATATAAAAAAAAATGTATATGCGAAAAACTCCTAAAGAGCTTCAAAATTCTTGAAAAGTCGGCTACACTGTTTCTTGTTAAACTCCTAGTGCTGCATACGTGTTACTGCGCAGTGGTGGTGATTTACCATCAGAGTGCCACATGTGCGACTGCCTCTTCTTCTAAATACCCGTATAATTAGCGGAGCAAAACTGCAAAATACAACTCCAACAATTTCATTGGATACCACTTTGGTACATTTGGTAATTCTTTTTTCCAAAAAATGGTAATGGTTCCGAAATGGTCCCACCTAAATGTTAACAGTATCCTCTTATCCTATCCTATAGTTTTCGAGTTACACTTAATAATGCATATTTGTTCTTGATGTCTACAGCATCGACAAGGTAAGTATAATTTAAAAACCACTAGTCGGATCATGCTATAATTAATGTGGGACCATCTCGGACTCATAAACCATCTTTCTAAAAAATAACCATCAAAATCAGTTGGCTGTTGACGGAATAATCTTGGAACAGACATAAAAAAACATACAGTCAAATTGAGAACAGAATCTTCTCCTTTTTTTTGGAATCGGGCAAAAGTCTTACCTTACAATCACCATTGATAAGGTAATACGATTTACACAAACATCAAACACGCATTTATAATACAAACCCTTGCTAAGAAATGTATTAAACAAGATAAGATCAAGCTGGGGCATTAAACTTTGCATATGGGGCCAATTATGCAGAAATTTGTATATAATTCGAAAGATACGGGTGTAAATAAATTAATAAAACAACCCTTTAGTGAAGGGTTAAGATTTAAACGGGGATGATATGATCTTTTGTGCTTTGGGTAAGTTACAAGGTTTTTAAGGTTCTTTTTAAATTATAAAACAGACAATTTTTATTCGAGCTTCTTGTTTTTATGTGTATATATTTTTTTGTTATAGGAGGTCATATAAGAAGACATGTTATTTACTGACACTAAATATTAAAAATGTGTTGTCTGAAGTTAGGACTTTAAGCCTTTTGCATAAATTAACCTACTACCCTTCTATCTGGAACACAATAATGGTGAGCTCTATGTTTAACCATTGCCGTAACTATACCTTCTCTATTACATTTTAGTTAAATCTATATATAAAGAAAGTCGTGCTATTTACACTATTTATATCGTCTTTATTTTACACTAGCAGTTTCACGCATCTTTGCCTTCGTAACTTGGCTTTTTCTGCACTGATTTTGATAAAACGAATCCTATGTTACTCAGGGATAATGTAGCATTCTAACGGTGACAAAATTTTTGAAATCGGTCATGTAGTTTCGGAGCCTATTCATTTCAAACAAACAATAAATCAAATCTTTCCTCATTACAATATTGGTATGGGTATTTCAACAAATTCTAGGGTTTCTTGAATGGACCAGTACCGTTTGAATGTTGCGAAGTGGTCGACTGCAATTTCTTTCGTGGGAAGGTAATATGTTTTTAGCGGGATACCCAATCTCTACATATTATAAAATTGTAGAAGAGAGAATTCTGTACCTGCAGATATTTAAAAAATAAATGCAAGTGACTTTTAATGAATTGCAAAATATATTTTCAGCATTTTTTAAATTTTTGTCTGACATTTTTGAAGAAGAAGGTTTTATCTTGTTTAGTCAAGGCATGCCCGAAAGAAAGAAAAGTTGAAATGTAAATTGGCCTATAAGTAATTTACGAATGCGTAGTCCAATTTCATTTATTATTTTTCGTATTGCAGTATGTGTGTCGTATTTTACAGTTTGTTCCATCAATTAAAGACTTAACTTAAAATCCGGACTAGAAGCGGAATAGAAGCGTTTGAATGTAGAGGTCACCTTAAGGTGGTGTCCGGGCTTTGCAATAAATTTCATCTACATCTCTCGTTGGTCTAGTGGCTAGAGCTTACTACACCGACCAACCGCGAGGCTCGGTTTCGATTCCCGACGGGGGCAGGCATCTGTGTGATGAACATTTGGATGTCTGCATTTCTAGGTCTAGGTGGTTGTTAAATTCATTCTGGTATCTATATAAGTATTTCTAAGTATATATCAGAATCGTTGGCCAACACCCATAACACAAGCGTACAATTTTCTTACTTTTTCATACAAAATTTCATTTGCGAAACTTTTTCTGGCATATATAATGCTATCTACACTAAACAAAGATATAAAAGGATTTCTAGAAACAAAAGAAACAAATAATTCACATATATAATAATAAGTATCGTGTATCCTATAATAACGCCCACTAGATTTTTTTGTGATTTTAACATTATATCACACAAAAGTTTGTTCTTCCAAAAACTTTATTCAATGTTGCTTAACATCATCCACATCTAAACAATGCTTAGAAACTTGGAAACTTCCTTCGAAGGCACCAATTGAAAAATTACCCGCTTTATTAGGTTTTGAAGAGAAAAAATTCACTTACTCCGTAGGTAGGAAAAAGGCAGCCGAGCAAGAAAAATGTACTTCGAAGGGGAAGTGCTAATATAATACACGTTTTTAAGCGGCAATTTGCAGGAATTACATTAGGCAATTCTTTTTAAGTCACCCTTCAGTTAAGCTTTTTTTTCTTTGCCCCGTCTGTTCAATTGTTATATATTTTTCCAAAGTATTTTACACAGTTAAGTTTTACACAGTTAATTTAAGTATATTTTCAGATAGTTAACTAATCCCCTTCATGGTTCGGTGTTAGACTAGACTTAATAATTAGGTCCCGGCTTTACCGGGTCGCGTCGTGCAATTAAAAAAATGATTTTAGATTTTCTAATAAATAAGAAATTACCTGGTATTGGATAAGGCCTATGTGACTTTGCTAAATCGTGGGTACTCCTGGTTGTAACTTACCTATATATCTTTGGTAATATGATTAAGCTAAGTTAAGCACTCTGCTCACCCACAAAGCCCGGCAAAGTTGAAAAAACCGCCAGGTTAACAACAAATTAGTCACTCAAAAAAGGGCGTAAAGCTAATTACTTTTTTCAGCTACTACTTATTTTGAATTCCTAATTCAAATCATTGCCTCTGTGGTCTAGCGGTCCGGCATCGGACTTGACTTCTCGTCCCACATTCTAACCCCGGGTCGGGCATAAAAAAAATAGAAAATGAATGTTTTCAATTTTCTAATAAAAATAACGTTGCCCGGGATTGGATTGCCCCGGTTATGCGTTACCCTTTCGGGATATGGGAAGATACTTAAATTTACTTTAATTCAAACTTGATTCGGGACTGTTTCAGTGTATTATTTAAATAAAAAAATTATAAAGAATAAAATGAAAGAGGTGGAACAATTATCATGTGAGGATTATTTTTAAAAAGAAATTAATCTAATATTAAAATCAGATAGAATCACACACATTCTCTGCCACATAGTAACTACCTATTAACAACGTGCAGCCGTGATATTTCAAGCTATGTGTATTTATTACAATACGAAATATATGCTTATTGTCCCCGTGTTGATACAGGTCCTTTGTATAACTTAAATAATCTGCCACCTTGCCTAGCATGTCGTAAGAAGCGAGCAAAGGTGGATCGGGTCACAATCAACAACACGACTGATTGGTGGTAGAGTGCTATGCAGCAACTTGCTCGGGTAGAGATCCCCCGCTTTACCAATTCCTGTATCCATAATGACAAGCTCATATTCTGATCTAGAGGTTAGAGCAGGGGTGGGCAAATTCTTTTCTTCTTCTTATAATCAGTTTAATTGTTTGTTACCATACATTTTAATACTATAATTAAATTTAACCATATCTTTCGTAAGCTACTGCTGTTTTCAAACCTAGCCAGTCAGGAGAAAAAACGGCGAAACCAACCCCTCCGCAACCAGGACTGTAACCTATCTGCCTTGTACTACCGCCGTTTCCTTACCTAGCCAGACAGGAGAAGAAACTTCGAAACGAACTCCTCTGCAACCATATCTTTAATTTTATTGGTCAATAGTTACTACAATTGATTTACTATAAATTCTTTTCTACAAAAAAGTCCTTGATCCTTAAAGTTTAAAAGTAATGCCTAAGCCAACCTCTATAAAAGAAAGTACGATTATTTTCCACAAACACGATTAGAATTGAAAAAAAAAACCGTCCAAGTTTTAGGTTATGTCTCAGTTCCTCCATGTCTATAAGTATACACATTCTTAAGGCGAGGGTCGTCGCGTGAGTTGAATGACTGATCAGCTCTGCCTCCAAAACTCATATCCGGCTTGCGACGGGGATTTTTAGTATATCCCGACTACGGATTAATATCGCGTTAAAAGCTATGTTTTCCGTTTAATATTGTTAAGGTGGGGGAATGTTATAACTATTAATTTATGTTGATTTTCACCAATTATAATTCCATTATTAAGAATGTTTTTTTTTAACATCTGTAGATGTAAAAGAAAGTCGTGTTAGTTAACTCTTTATAACTCAAGAACGGCTAAACCGATTTGGAAATTGTTAAGACCAAGAGGTGGATATAGGGTACTTTTTATTCCGTTCGACTGTGAGAAAACAAGGAAAAACAACATTTTTCCCATACTAACTGAACGGGTGAATCTAAGTTCACCGGAGTAGCTAGTTTTTGACAAATTAACACTTAGATGTCAAAATTCTTAAGTGTGTAAGTTCACCGGTTACCTTATTATGCAATACGATAGTAGCGAGCACAGTCTTTATGGTTGCAAAAAAACATAAGGCAGGTGAGTTAAGGTGGTAAGGTTGTAGGACTCTATAGCCTTGTCTGCAGAACAATAATAGTGGAATAATTGGCCAATTTAAGTAATAGATAAGATAAAGCCTTCTCGTAGCATCAGTTTTCGCTATAGTCTTGTTCTGGTTGGAAAGAAGTAGCTAGTCAAATTACGTATGCAAACCACTCAAGTTGGCAAAGTACCGATAATATCTTACGACGTTTGATTTAACATTTTTAAAGCATCTTTGTGCCCATATCCTCGAAGAGTTGGGCAGAGGAATAACAAGGACACCCACAACCAGCCGGAAGACGTTAAGTCCCACAATGTAATAGGTGGAAAACCTAACGCCAACCGAGCACTTAGCAATCGTTCTCAAACAAACAAAAAACGGGCAATATTTTTTTTATTAGAAAGTAAAAAAATTTGAAGAAGTTAAACGAAGGAAGTCTCTTTTTGTTGCCGAATCGAACCCGGGACCTCAAGAAGTCAAGTCCAATACCGGAACGCTAGACAATCATTTTATTTATGCTTAATAAATATTTTTTTGACATAAGATGAAACAATTGTATTGTAAAATCTATTACCCTATGGTTTTAACTGAAGCAAAAAGTGCATGTTGTTGACGAGTTGACAATAGGTTAAATTTCGACCTACCCACAATCGCATACACCAATGAACATTGGAGGGGGTTTTAAATGTATAGAAAGGACAACAGAATATACAGAACACTTTTAAAATATAAAACTTCAGTGTTCCAATTCTATAAAATGTAGATTTAATATAAAAAAAATAATAAAATAAAAATAAATAATAATAATAAATATAATAATTAACAAAAAAAAATCGTGTTAGTTACACTAATCGCAAATCAAAATCAGCAGAACCGATTTGGCTAAAAATAGGTGAGAAGGTAGCTTGAAATCTTGGCGTAGAAGCTTAGCTGTGTTATCCTAATCCTATTAAATAAATTCATAATAGCAACATTTTAAAATGACCATAACTTCTCTTAAGACATTTTAATTTTAATGCTTTCTGAGGTGAATTTTTATAATTTTTTTAAAATTAGTAATGTTTTAATTTCTCAAGTGTTTATTTATGTACAACAAACTTGAAAGCTCTGATGATGCTGTAAAAAGTGAAACCGGTTGACTTTAAAGTAACGAAAAGTACTAAATAAATAATAATTGTGAATAAGTACAAGTGTTTACTACAAAAAGTGTGTGTACACAGATCTGTAACCATTAACTCAAAAGTGTTAAGTTTGACATAAATAGTTAATATATGACATAATAGTTAAATCAGATTATTCTCAGATTATTTATAAAATATACTACATGTGGTTTGCAATTTGCATATTCTAAACGCAAAAAACATATATGCAAACTCAAACACATGTAAAAATCTTCAATTCCATCGCGTGTGTCTACGACTTATAGGAAACAGTGCTGGCATGTTAATCAAATTATGCAAATTATAAACATACCAGACAAACATTCATTTGGATGCAAATTTATTTACAATTAACATAAATAAAATACAGATAATAAAACACTAATAACATAAATATCCGGATGTGTCATGAATAATCGAGTCGTACCTAATAATCTTTTAATTATATAAATCCGTCTGCTTGTTTTTCTTACAATATAAAAAAATAGAAAAAAAGGCCAGTGACGACTCTGTCACACACTAGTCGTTTTTTTCTACCTCGTAATGTGTGAATGTATTGATAAATATGTACTTTATTGCTAATGAAATCTATACATATAATAAATCTGTAGAAGGGTCAATTCTGTATATTGAAAATATAAATAGCCCCTGCTATTTAATTTTTTCAATATTTTTACTGTACAGTTACTTAATCGATACCAAACCCAAATATGTGATAAAAAAATTGTCTGTCTGTCTGTATGTTCAGGCATCACGTGAAAACTAACAGTTCGATTTCGATGAAACTTAGTATTATTATACCTTATTATCCTGGCCATAAAATGAAATACTTTTTATCCTGGAAAAACACGTAAAAAAAATCTTAATTTTTCAGTTTTATCACGCGAAGACCGACATCCGCGCGGACGTAGTCGCGGGCGGAAGCTATTATTCACACTTTTTTTTTCGGGCTCAAACATTTTTTTTTCAAAGTTTTTTCTGTGACTTGTAAATCATTTATATTTTATTTGTTAGGATATATCTATAACATTATAACTCTACATCTCACCCCTCGGCCATTGTAACGAGACCAAGATTGTGGGTGAGTTGAAATAGAAAAAAAGTTAGCATAAACATGACTTGTGCATTACAGTTGATGACATTCACAGCGAATTATGAACGGAAATTTTAAAAATCCTTATAGTCTAAGATCCGAAGCTAGGTCGACCTACACCGAACTGATAATAGGATGAAACCGGTTTCATAGCAAATTTAATATATCAGAAAATATATTAAAAATGGGTTGCCTAAAAAATCCTGGGCTTGGACTTTATTATTTTTTTATTTATTAATTGCTGCAATATTAAGATTTTATCCCGACTTAAAGTAGGTATAAGACGAAGTTGCAGAAGTTGGGTTACCTGTTATTTATCTGGATTATCAGGTATAAACAGATAAATGTCAATGCTAGTTACTTCCACGGGATCGGATAATAGAAAAAAAAGTATTAACACAAGTGCAGCTTCATTACAATTTTTATTGCAATTTATATTGATATATAGGGTTGTCTGAAAAAAAAATGGCAACATGAAAAACATTTTATTTAAATAATTAAAAATATTTAACGATATCGAGTGATTTGTTATTTGTTTAGGAAACTCACTTTTAATATGATCGCACATATACTTCCTTGACTATTTTCGAATCATAAAATATAGTAGTACCTACTATTAAATTAATGCGCTTCGGCTATATTCGTCAAGCTTCGGAAATCCGAATGTATTTTAAAGATTTGTCTATATATAGTTGTTATTACATAATTAATCATTTCGCTTAAATTTAGATTAGGTTAGCCAATTTAAAAATAAAAGTATGAAGTGTTAAAAGAGTAAAAAGTGTAAAGCCGAAGCGCATAATATAGTAGTACTGTACATTTCTTTCACGTAGCAATATAAAGAAAGACAAAGCAAAAGAAATTTATCACAAAAAAATCCAAATAGGATAGGTTTGCAAGCATTTGAACTACTGGAGAATCAAAAAAAAATACTGCAAATTAAAAAAAAAGCTTATTTTCAAAGAATTAGGAAAAGTAAGTAATCAAGCCAAACCATTTCTCTACTGTAAGAATATTTCAAAGTATTCAAATCTCAAAGTAGATGTCACGTATAAGCGCGGTTTTTACCGCACGTACACCAATCATCTGAATTGAGCCCGTGACCGTCTCCCATCTCCCTCCCACTCCAGAAACTTACCATAACCTTATCTCTGTCACCCGCGTATCTACCGGGAATCTGAATGGTATGAAGCTGTCGGCGTCGAATTAGGCGTTTTGACATTTTTGTATAGGCGTCGATAGATTTCTGATAACTCTTAGGTGTATGAAAAAGTTCAGGTTCGTTTGAAATTACGTTCTTTGTGATATGTGATACGTTTTAGATTTAAATACATTTTAAAACATGTAATTATATTAGAAGGTACGTTGTGTATGAATAGTGTAACAGATTACCAATTAATGTATTTAGAAGTCTCCAAGAACTTTGCTTAGTTCCTAATTTCTCTTCGTTTTTGCTAGCGCTTTCTTCATGATATATCAAAGAAATCTCTGACAGATTTTCTTTATTATTTTTCCGACTTAAGTTTATTAATGATTTTATATTTATTAAAATATTTGTAGCTCAAATAATTCGTTAAATTAGTGATATTTTTTCTCAACATAATTAATATTTTTTCTCAACCTCAATTTCTTAAAATGAGCATATACTTATAAGTTAGCCTCTGGTTTCTGTACTTGTTTAAACTGCAAGATAGGAGCTAAAACTATTAATATAAAAATACATAATAGGTGTTATAGGTAAAACACTAGAGTAATTAAAATCTCAAAGTATTTTTATTTCAGCACTTGCCCTGTGTTTGGGTTAAATTTCTATAAATTAAACAATATTAGCCTCATACAGGATTTGAACCTGTAACCTTTCGTCTCAAGCAGACGAATGCTCTAACCATTTGAGCTATTGAGCTAAAATTTGAAAATAAATGATGAAGTTAGAGAAGATTAGGCAGCTCAGCACGTATCGTGGCACTTGGTATTTACATATCTCAATATAGGTACATTTACTGAAAAGATGTTGTTCACTTTTGGTATGGTAGCTTATACCTGTCATCACCTCAGACTTCGGACTATCTTTGAAATCGGGCTGTGAAAGCGTGACCGATGGACCATCGCATTTGTAATATTAGATTTAATACTGTGCTATCGATATTATTTGCGGAACCCTAAAATATAAATGGCTTCCACCAAAGCTAAATATTAAAATAAATTCGATTGAAACTCGAAAAAGAATCGTTCGTGCGTAGTCTAGGAAGAATAGTACAGGGGATTGAATGCGAATGTCAGATATATCTAAAATAAAATGGTACCTTCGGAAAGAACATTTGATATCCGTACTAATATAAATGCTAAAGTCTGTTTGTCGATTGATCTTTCACGGCTAAACCACTGATTTGATTATAATGAAATTTAATATGCATATAGCTTAAGATCCCTATTCACACATAGGCCTTTTTTCGGGCTCAAACATTTTTTTTTCATAATTCAACTTCCAAAGGACGAGATAGTTTGTATAAAATCGTAATTACTCTACGCTGATAAAGCTAGTTTTTAAATAAACATTTTTGTTACATAATTTTTTTATGTTCTAATAGATAATCTGCTTATTCAAGCAGGTGGCTCTCCTGGTGTTATAATTGCTTTTTAACACTACAGATGGTGCTGTTATCTTATATTCATGACACTCTGACACTACACACCTCAAACATCTTTGGTGTTGTCTAATACCACCAAAAGAGCCGTGAGCTTGGTCGCTGTCTTAAGTATTTTCTACAATATTGCGAAGTGAACTGCTAAGTCATGATAATCACCTCTAAAGCTAGCAATGATATTGAGGAGTAACCTAGAAGTGCTTTTTAAGTTATATTCGACAATGCATTTTGTGATCAATCTATATGGAACTATCTCGTAACCATGATCTACTCTTCAAAAAGAGTACCATCAAAATAGGTAGAAGAGTGCCATGATCCAGTTTGCCCGGTAAGGCACCAACCGCCTTACCTATTCCTGGCAGTGTAATAACAGTGTCATGTTCTGACTTTCACAATTGGCTTCACACTTCGGCCACAACACAGCGACGCTCCTACAACATCTATGGTACCTATTGACCACGGCTATCTTTTACCTTCATGAGAGTTTTGTACTTGTTCGCTGTTCCTGCTGCCATAACGTCAATGTTGCTGTTGGCGTGTTCCGGTTTGGAGGGTAGCCGATAAACTTACTTTTGCTTGAGGCCTCACACCCCAGCCTCAGGTTGGCAACGCACCATTACCACCTTTGATATCTCTTGATGGGGTGAATTTCTTACCATCAGGAAATCCGTCTGATTGTTTGTTTTCCAATATCATAACAAATCTTGTCACTTAAAAAAATTGAAAAACTAACACCAACTTTTTCACAAATATGTCTGTCCTTTATAATGATTGATCCCAAGTCTCGTGTCGTCAGGCTTGTACAGTAACCCGTCGACCACCTCACGTTAAAATACCCTCTCTGAATGGCTAATTAGAAAATTGGCAACAGCAACCGTTCTCATTACTTGTATGAAGTCTGCATGATAAGGAACAGTAGTACGCCCATTGTCATAAGTTCATTAATGACAGCAATCGTCGCAGCTGGCTGATTAGTATGGCAGGTAGATAAAACCTCGCGTACATTAGTATTTATTACTGTAGTGATATCATTGACGCTTATAATTAAAGCGTATACTGTGAAAATGAATTTTACCTTCAAGTACATTTTTTCAACCTCTTCAAATTGCGCTGTTAAAAAACTAATCTCCTTTTCATCATCATCGTCAACCGGAGGACGTCCACTGCTGGACTTAGGCCTCGCCCAAAGAGCGCCACAAGTCACAATCACCAGCCGCTTGTAACCAGCGACTCCCCGCGACTTTGACCAGATCATCAGTCCACCGGGTGGAAGGTCGTCCAACACTACGCCCTCCGGTGAGAGGATGCAACTCGAGAACCTTTCTTCCCCAGCGGTTGTCGGTTCTGCGAGCAAGGTGGCCTGCCCATTGCCATTTCAGCTTAACAGACTCAAAAAGGAGGAGGTTCTTATTTGGACTGTATGTTTTTTTGTTTAAATGTTACGTGATTACTCTGCCAATGCCAAATGATTTCGATGGTTATTCTTTAGTGAGATAGGTCACGATTGCAAGGTTGTCTCGTGTTAGTTTTATCATGGTGGTGGTTTATAAATAGTGGTTTTTAATATATACTTATAAGTGCATACATTTTTCACTTATCTTGTAACACGTACCTATGCATTATTAAGTATAACTCAAAAACGACTAGTACGATGTTTATAAAATTTATGTAGAACCATTTCAGAAACACTGGCTATCTTTCTAAAAAGAAACTAAATTAAATTACATAAGTAGTTGGATTCGGTTTTTGCAATTTTACTGCGCTTAATTAAGATTGTTTTAAACTTTCATATTGATTGCTATGATTGTTTTGCTAGTTATTTATAACACTGCTATAAATAACTAGCAAAACCGGCAAACTCCGTTTCGCCATTCTGTTTTCCTGCTTTTCTGTTGAAATTTTCCTGAATGTATTTTCCATGTATAACAATATATAGATTATTTATAGAAGAGGAAGCAAAAGGACTAGGGAGTCACGGTCGTGACGTCCGTAATATCAGGAGTATTACAGACGCTGCTAAAATGCCCACTATGTACACGTATGAAGAAATTTGTAGTTATTAAGATTAAAAATTCCCAATATTTAACTTTGTTAGCCCCACTTGCACGTTCCTGGGTTAAATATTTAACTCAAAGTTAGCTTCTAACATGGGACTAGTTCAATATATATTTGACAGTTTAACCCGTTATTAATCGTAACCCCGGAACGTGCAAGTGGCCCTTAAGTTGTTATTTTTTAACCCTCGATGTAAAAAAAAATATAAGTTAATAAAATTGGGTTTAGATAAGTCAAAATTAGTTAAAATTCGTCAAATACGTCACTTCAGTGTGTCGATTAAAGCGGTGGCCTTATTACTCAAGCTCATGTAATGAGATTTGGATGCAACAAGAAAATACATGATACAGTAATTTCTTTATGATTATTTCGTTTGTGAACTTTCACTCAAGAAAAATGTACAAAAAGCCACCAATATTGACTAATTTCACTCAATGTATATACGAAATTCAATTACCATAAGAAAAAACTGCGCCCTTCTTTTTTCTTGATGGCCTCCAAAACCAGACAATATATCGTTATTAAAAACATGTATTCGATCACAAGATTTCTTCAGCCTGAAGATGAAACCAATTTTCTGGTCTGACAAACGCTTGACAGTCCACCATTACTGATTTATTAACATGTTACGCGCGTTCTCAAATGACCAATTGCGTTGTCCGATTCTAATGGTCTTAAGGTTTCCATTCGAAATTTGAAATTGGGACTAATACCATTGGTGTATAGATTTAATTCACCTTCACATGTTAAGACATAGAACATTAACCTTCTACTAAAATTGAACCCTAAACGGGTAAGTTAAGGTTCAAATTACTGCAATTATAATGTTGGTGCATGTTTCTTTATGGCAATTTGTTTTTAGAATATAAACTATTTCCTGTTAGTCTTTCATCCATTGTTTTCTCTTTGAATTAGCAAAATATATTACATCATGGTACAAGTATTCAAAACCATATCATATGTTTAGAAACAAAAATATGTATCTGTGTTGGACATGACTTTATGAGGTCCCGGGTCCGATTCCAGGGGCTGACAACAAAAAGACAAATGAGGTTTTTTCAATTTTCTAATTAAAAAAAATTGCTCGGGATTGCATGTGCGCCTGGTTGGCGATAGGCTTGCCGCCCGTCACATGGGCGTGAAGATACTTTTTAATAATTTAATAATAATAAAACTGTAGCAGTAACAATGGTAGGATAGTTCCACCAGTCAGAGCGACCTATTGCACTCTACCGTCTAATTTTTTATAGTTCTTTTGATATAAGTATTAAAATATTCTGTAAGATAATTTAAAATACGTTTTAAAACATTGACTACTGTATCTCTTCGAAAGCAATAAAAAGGCATAAATCCTCATAACAACCCTTCACTGCAGGTGGGTAAAATAATTTATTCAAATAAATCCCGGAAATTTTCACTACCGCTGGGTCTAGGAGGCCCAGGGGTGTCGTTCTACATTTCTTTTAAGTGCACCGATGAGATTCTTTTATACTGATCTTTATACGCGAATAAAATACTTACAAAGTGGAATTGAGGTATTTTTATTGTAGACGCCATCAACATCTGTCGAGAAAACTGATATTACAAAATAACTTTAAAGTAAATTAAACAAAAGTAATAGAGGTAAGTTTATTTGTAATAGATTCTTTTTAACCAACCCTTTAATGGAAAGTAAAATATAATTAAGTTGATTTACTTAAGGTGTACACTTCTATAAATAATATATTTCATGCACAACTACTACTTAAAGTAATACTATTTAAATGATGCGCTTCGCCTATCTTCGTCAATCTTCAGAAATCCGAATGTATTTTAAAGATATCTATGTAGAGTTGTTATTAATCACATAATTAATCATTTCGCTTAAATTTAGATTAGATCAGCCAATTTAAAAATAAAAGTATAAAGTGTGAAAAGAGTAAAAAGTGTAAAACCGAAGCGCATTATTTAAATAGTAGTACTGTACATATTTTATGCTTCGTGTATTACACATGCAAATCAATCTGCTAGTTGGCTTTTTAAGCAAATTTACACTGTTAATCCTTTTGTTGTTATTATGTCGAATTTTCTAGAACGTTTTATGTTATAGGAAGAAAAACTAGAAAAGATTTTCTTATACAGTTAGAAAAGTTCATCTTTAACATTACTGTTCTTGGTCATGTAAATATACTTATTTTTGCTGTTACAACGACAGTACTTGCCACTCTCGTATTGTGGTTTTAGTGGATTTTACAGTAAACTTACATTCCAGTCTAAGGGTTTGGTCTCGAGGCAACGTATATTTCTCATACAAATAACGCTCTTAAAAATAGCAAATGAACAGGTGGCTATACAGATGGTAAAAGACAAAAGATACCATAGGTGTTACTGGTGCGCTATCTCATGACTAGGATTTTAATCTATATATGAAATTCTACCTTGTATCTTACCCTAACCTACAGCAGTTTAATATATATAATTATATATAATATAATAATATTGTATAATGTAATATAATTATATACATATAATATAATAATAAGCGTACTTTTAGCAACACGAAAAAAAATTCTGCTTAAAGAGTTCACGGTAATACTCAAAGAGAATACAATACTACGTAAGAGTAATACTTCTGAACATTAACATTCACAAGACTCTTGTAATAAATATCATTAGTTGTTATCGTTTTTATAACACAAATAGATTTTCATGGAAACTCACCAGATCTCCGAGGAAATCGCCTGGAGGTAATAAATAATGTGATACGTTATCGTGGCAGTATTAATTTCACTTTGCATTAATCATCGCGGAGTGTCGCGGCCATTTGTAAAGCGGCCTTTTTTAATTTGTAGCAGCGAGGGGTTGGCTTCTATTTACATTTTTGAGATTAAACGTTACTTTACGAGGTGTTACTTTTCTTTGTAAGATACAAACATTGTTTTACTTTAAATCGCCTGCGTGGTCTAGTGTTCCCGTGTTGGAATTGATTACATGAGGTTGGGGTTTGATGATCGGATCGGACAATCAAAGTGTGTTTTTTTTTTTTAAATCTACGTTGGAATTTGATAATTATAGTTTTTGTGTTATATAAAAATGTATAAATTAAAAATAAGGTACTTGCGCCTAAGATGGCCCAGTTTTTGAGATGACCCATTTTCAAATTTTTTGGTTTTTTAAAGTTTGAAAGTATTTTTAAAGTACTACCTTCGTAGGTAGTAGTTACCCAAGTTTGGGCCAAGTACAATTTTTTAAGATGACGATAAGTTTGCTACCAATTAGATTGTGGGGCTAAGTAATATAAAGTTTATATATTTTATTATTGTTTGCGAATGTTTGTTGTAATTGTTTAGTTAGTCATTTTAATTTTTTTAATGCTACATTTATTTAACTAGTTATAATTTTGTTAATCTTGTACATATTTTGTGACGTATTTCAAGTGTAGAATTTCTACAAATTAATTATCTCAAAAGTTTTTAATGATTATAATTTTAATTGTGATAATTTAAATTGTTGTTAGTCTTTATAAAACTGTTAATTAACAGTTGGCCGATTCGAGATTTTTCTTACAGAGAAAAGGTGGGTATTTCGTTCAAATAATTATATTAATCAAATAAGTACAAACCAGCTCGTGGACAAACTAAATTAAAATAAACTTTAAGTGTAAGTGTTATTTAAATGTGTACTTTTCAAATAACACTTACAATTTTTCAAAATACACTTAATTTCACACTGTCGCCCTCAGTAACTAGTAAACAAATCCTGAACTCTAAAATAAAGTGCCTAGAAGTGCAGCAAAAAGTGGCTTAGGTGTGATATAAAATGTTATATAAAGTACACTGTGGAAAAGTACAAGTGTTACTTGAAAAGTGTGTAAATGAATTTCACCAAACGCGAAGTACAAAAAGTATAAATTCTGCATATATTAAACCGACCAGTAAGTTTCCATGTTGTCTGGCTCCGAAGGTTTTCACAGAAATCTCCGCAGGTACAATGGCGCACCTGAGCCATGGAACTACTCATTATCGAGAGATCATAATGGCTAGATTTACGACGTCGTAAAGTAGGTAGCCCACCGCAGCCTGTTGACAAACAGGCGCCTATGGGCATCATTCGATTAGTGTGGATATGCCAACCGATTTTCATTCATTTTAGTTTTTACTAGCTGACCCGATAGACGTTTTCCTGTCAATAATTTTCACAGCAAAAAAAATTGTCCATCCGTTCAGGCGTGATGTGACGATAAAAGGAAATGGGGATTTATTTTTTTAGACGGATTCTCTGGTGGTTGTAATTAAATTAATATTTAAAAACAACACAAAAATAAAACTATTTCTTAAAATAAACCTTTAAAACCGGATTGGTACCACCGCCTTACCTATTCCTGCCACCATAACGTCATGACGTGTTCCGGTTCGGAGGGTAAGTTAGCCGGTAAACTTACTTTTGCTCGAGGTCTAACATCCTGACCTCAGGTTGGCAACGCACCATTACCACCTTTGGTGTCTCTAGGCGGCGTGAATTTCTTACCATCAGGAAATCCGTCTGCTTGTTTGCCTTCCTATAACATAAAAAAAAACCTAAAGTAAGTTACATGTCAAGCAACTTTACAGCCAACATTAAAATCATTATCAAATCGTTTTAAAACAATTAACAAGTTTTATTGCACTTTATCATGGCCATTAGGAGGCTAACAAAAAGGATCTGTAACATCTTTTCTCAGTGTTTGTCCGGGTCCGGTGAGTAGAGTAGGCCATCTGCCTCTCTTCCAGGTAGCTTGTAAGAGGCGATCAATGGCTAAAATATAAGTCAAATAAATAATATAATATAAAATATAAGTTTGCCCCGTGTTGGTCCGGGCTCCTTTGTAGAATAGACCATCTGCCTTCCTGTGCCAAGCAGCTCGTAAAAGGTGAGCAAAGGCTTACCGTCACGAACACCGTGACATCTGACTAGGTGGTAGAGTTTCGCAGCGACTCACCCGGATTGGTACCACCGCCTTACCTATTCCTGCCGCCATAACGTCATGACGTGTTCCGGTTCGGAGGGTAAGGTAGCCGGTAAACTTACTTTTGCTCAAGGCCTAACATCCCGGCCTCAGGTTGGCAACGCACCATTACCACCTTTGGTGTCTTTAGGCGGCGGGGATTTCTTACCATCAGGAAATCCGTCTGCTTGTTTGCCTTCCTATAACATAAAAAAAAATCAGTCCCGAAAAGGCCACTGGTGGTAGAGGGCTGTGCTTTAGCTTGCCCCTGTGGGGATCTACTGCCTTACTTATCCCTGTCACCATAATGAATCGATGTTCTTCTAGTAAAGAGTGTAGAATACCCAGCATACTTGCACAATAGACGTAACATCCCGGTCGCAGGAGAGCAACGCGCCTGTTTCATCTATGGTGTCTATAGTTCACAGTTGTCTATTATCATCCCGTGTGCTTATTTTGCTGATTTATCACACAAAAAAACTCTGGTTTCTATAGACCATGGTTGACCTTACCATCGTTAAAGTCGTATTTTTGTTTACTGTTCCATCACACTAAAAAATCCTATAACAACTTTTCGAATTTAATTTAGCAATAAGTAACAAATCAAAGAATAATCATTTACTTACATACAAACATACACAAAACATTTTAAATCTATTAAAAATTGTATATGTTCACTCCTAAAAATCACTTAACGAAGATCTTAAACTTTATTTTACAAAACAATAAGTTCAAAAATCAATTTTTTACAAAAAAAATAGAAGAAAAATGTTTATATTTTTAAATTTATAAATTTTGGTATCACAGAACATAAACTATAAGGCATCATGACTGTCAACATGACATCATGATTAACAATACGAGTGCAGTTACATACCCGCCCCCATATTCTCTAAATTTGGGGTTATCAACATTAAAATATGTTATTAAAATATTAATAACCACATTTCTAAACACGCAGAAATGTGGTATATCCACATTAACCTTGTATCTACTCAACATTAGCCTATTGTATAGAGGTTTTTTGGGAACCAAGTAAGGACCATAAATGTGTTTGTTTGAAATACTCATAACTTTGACAGTTTATTGAATAACACCATGAGAACAGTAGCTTTGCCCCGCGATAATTACTGTAGATAGATACTTCTGACGATGTTATTGATTCTTATATTGATCGGAATTTAAGGTATTTTGGTCTCCAACTCTATAGAAACATGTTTAGTAACATATGACGTATAGAGATGCAAGATAGTAGTAATTACTGAACTTGCGCGTATTTGTTTCATTCACGATTACCATTTGTAAAGTTAATTAACGGATATATGATTCAGTGTTTGTTTAACTATATGATAGCGAAGAGTCTCACCAACTTAGGAGAATCGCGCTGAATTCTTAGATTAGGTACCAGATTCAGAAGGCATCTTTTTAGGGGCGGCACAAATTGTGAAGAGATACCTCAGTCTGACGCTTAGACTACTTACGGTTTGTGGAAGACCACTATCTTTGGAAACTTATTTTTATGTTTATTTTTTAATTGTATTGAAAGACGTATAAACGTAGAAAATTATAAGTATTAAATGAAATTATACTAATTTCTTCACTATACACATAACATTATCTCTGAACGTTTTTATACAAACTGATTCGGTACAATAGGCAAGGCGAGCTTGTCTCCAACAAAAAATATTTCTGCTAGCAACCCCATGAAAAGAATTTGTACACCTATAATTTAAGCGAATCTAAAATTATATCTTCTAATTTAGATACAAATTTTGTATTTTACTTGATTTCCCTGAGATTTCATAATAAGATCCACACTTGGTGGCAGTTGATGGCGGAATAGAAAAATGTTTTTTCAAATAAAGACGTATTTTTATAGTTAATTAAGAAATTCATTAATATACTTAAAATATAATCATATGTGTCAGTTAGGTCGGCCGCTTTATGCCACCATAGACGGTTTTCTTACAGATTATCAGCTAAATCTCGATATCATGCGAATTTGAAATTGGAGTCGTATATGTCATTTTAGGTACTTTATAACATGTAGGTACTGTGTTTTTTCAACATTTAGTTACAAATAAATCCAAAGAATCCGATATAATAATGTATGGTCTACTAAGTATTAACTAAACGTTAACAATTCGCCAGTATTGTGTTCAAGAGTACCTAAAATTACATACTCGATTCCAATTTCCAATATTGCAAGGAATGAGCTTCAGGAGTAAGGCTATTGAAGGCTGCTACGAATGTGAGCGGTTTTGATGCAATCTTTAATCTTATCAGAGGTTAGAAACGTATTAATGTGATATTAACACACTGCTCTTTTGCCTTTTGGAACGCTTCGGAGCCCAAACAGATATTTCGGAATTATAAGAATGAAATTATTTAATACTAGCAGTTTTACGCAGCTTCGCCTGCGTAACTTAGGTTTTACTGCTCCGGTTTTGATAAAACAAAGTTTATGTCACTCAGGGATAATGTAGCTTTTGAATGGTGAAAGAATTTTTAAAATCGGTCAAGTAGTTTTTGAGCCTATTCATTACAACCAAACAAAAAAACAAAGTTTTTTTCTTTATAATATTAGTATAGATATAGATTTAAAGAAACTATTTATTTGATTGTTTGTAACTAAAAAATCTGCAATAAAAATCACGTTTTTGCAAAAAATAAAACAATCCCGTTAATGGTATCTTCGAGCATTGTGTATATTTTTACCGGCTTTCAAAAAGAAAATCGTATGTTTGACTCTTATATTTCTTTTAATATGTCTATTTCTCCGTCATTTCAGAACCGATTTTAAAAAATCTTTTTTTATTTAAAAGTACCTTCGAGGTCCCATTGTCACCAAGTTTAGATCTGACACTGGAATCATAGGGAAATCAAGAAATATAATGTTATATGTTAATTTTTTATTTACCTAGGTGTCTTAAATGTTGAAGTCAAAGTCGTTTTTTTGCAGTTTTACTGCGCTAAAACTACTTCAATCAAAAGAACTGTTTACACTTTGCCGCCTTTATATAATAAAACTGTTGCAAAATATCTAAGATCATTTTTATGATGTTTACTAGCTTTTGTTTAATTGAAAATATGTTCATTTTTTCTCAACGTTACTTTAAATCTGTCTGGAAACAACTTAGGTATCTTGGAAAGTCCCAATAGTCAAGATACCGGTTTGTTTTAAAATATCCATAAATATTTCTACAATGTTCTTGCTAACCCCTAATTTTTTATTCATTTTTCTCTAAAAATATTAAAAACCATCTTTGTTTCAACAAAAGTGATAACAGATCTTTACGACCGGCCCGTGGCTGTGTGGGTTTGTCAATGAAGGTAGATGAGTGATATGGCTTTATTGAGCCATTTCCTAGATGAAAGGATGTAGGAGTATATGATGTGTAGGTTTAAAGGCCTTTTGTTTTTTTTGTTGTAATAAGAAGACGCAAGCTCACGTTAACAAGAGCTTCTTAAAGCGGCATTTTAAAAAGCTTAGTATACTGGCTGGTTCCAGCGGTTTCATATTAAGTGTTGCAATTACAAATTATGGTAGCAGTGAAAGGGTTACTTATTTAAAGTAATCAAAAGCAGTAAATTTAATATTACCAACCTGAAGCCCTTATGTCGACTCTCTTAAGTTTACCTTCCGAATCGGAACATTAAAATGGCGAACACGTTTTTTTTATTAGGAATATGACTATACACTAGTAGAAAAAATTAATGAAGACAATCACGAAGCTGTTCCTTGTAGTCCTAAAGGGGGATAGGAACGTCACATCGCTACTATTTATTATTGATAATATGTTCTTAGGTAAGACGGCGACACCAAATCTATTTAAATCCGAATAAAATTATTTAATTTGCAATTTCGCGCCAAATTTTTTGCAAATTCGCCTCTGTGGTCTAGCGGTCCGGGTGTTGGACTTGACTGCATGAGGTCCCGGGTTCGAATCCCGGGTCGGCCAACAAAAAGAAAATTGGATTTTTCTAGTTTTCTAATTAAAAAATGTTGATCGGGATTGGAAATGTGCCCGGTTGGCGATAGGCTTGCCACCCATCACATTGTGGGACTTAGCGTCTTCGGCTAGTCGTGGGTGCCTTGGTAGTGCCTCTCTGCCTACCTCTTCGGGGATATGGGCGTGAAGATACTTTTTTTTTATTTGGATTTAAGTATGGATTTCCGCAAAGAAACGCCTTCTTCTATCAATTTACCATGTAATCACAATTACTGTTTTAGTGACATGAGAAACCATTTCTTATGTTCTGTTAGCTTGCAGTACCTTCGCATTTAGATTCTTTTCACAAAAACACGTTTTTTAATGCATAAGACAGCGTTCTACGACCATTGGTCATGTTGGTAATTATCCATCGTCGCCTCTGGAGGCAGATGAACATAGGACCAAGGCGAACACGTAGAAAATATATAACAGTTTTGTTAATTTTATTATCCTTGTTTCAGTGGTTTTAGGTCCGCATACAAAAATATAGGCATTTCTGTATTACTATTTTGGTGCCAAAAAAACTCATGTAAATAGTGCCACAACTCAAAAAATTGAAAAACGTGCAGGGTGTTATAATCACACACTTATATCAAAAGATCATGTTTACGGACAACCCTTCAGCGTTACTAAGAACTTACTCAATCCTCACCTAAGATTGTCATCTTATACTTTTCTTTGAAGTGGGGGTAAAGTTGGAGGGTAAAATTGAATATTAATAGCGAAATTATAACTCGAGCCGCCCGTTTTCGGGTTTTTATTACTTTATTAAGCTTGTAGTATTTTTAATGTGATATAAACAAATCGTTGTGCGTTTATGTTTTCTACGAAGGGCGCACGCGTCAAAAAACAGTAGCCTGTTAAAAACTTAATCGGGCGCTTAAGTCTTGTTGTTTATTATCTGTGTGGTGACGTAAAGTTATGTGGCTCTTAGACTATAATCATAATGTTATCGAAGATTGTGATTCCATTTATTTTTAATGTCAGACGAACTAGCAGATTGTATCAGAAGTACACATTGCCAATAATCGTAAAAAAATATTAATATCACTTTGGGATTCTAATTCTGGAATCAATAATCTTTTAAATAAGTAAGGTTACTGAATGATTAGGAATATGACGAGCACTGAAGAGCTTAGACATTCTGGGTGAGTAATATGTGATATGAGGAAACATATCATTACGGCGGAAGATATAGGTAAGGCGGAGGGTCCCTATCCGGACAAGCTGCAGCACGGATTTCTACCATCAGTGGTTTTGTCGATAATGACGCATTTGACTTTACTTGCCTCTTACGAGCTGCTTGGCAGGAAGGAAGGTGGTCTATTCTACTTGGAAGGACCGCACCTACACTGGGAACTTTACTTTGGCTTTTCTCTTACAAAATATACTTTATCCAGTTTTGTAGTTGTTATTTTACAAATCAAAAACAATGTCAATAAATAAATGATAAATTTATTAATATATATGATTAATAAATGAATAACTTTATAACTAGAAATATATAAAAAAGTTTTTTTTGCAACCACATACGTATTAAATCACGAAGAAACCAAATAAATTTCTTCGTTCTAGGCCTCCTGTCAAAACAATATTTTGTCTAATAAAAAACAATAACAAATTAGCAATAAAAATTTTTCTTTGATTTATAAAGTAACGTTCAATGGCAATAAAACTGACGTAACCTATTCAAACTTCGGATCTTGGTCAGGATTAAGTCATATATTACCTGCAAATTGCCTCAGATAGTATCGCAACGTCAAAAATATTTGGGGATGACTGTCGAGATTTATTTATATTGCGATTTATTGTTTTTTTTAATACTGTAAGATAATGTTTATTTGTGAATGATTTTAAAAAATATTACAATCTATGGTTTTAGATGACGATAATGAAGTAAAGATAATACACGTTTTTTTTATTTTTTTAAATATGGTTTGGATAATATGATATTTTACTTTTGTTGACGCTTAATTTTAAAATTATTTGAATATTTGAATAAGTACTGCAAAAGAGACAGTTTTCGAACTAATAAATTTTTCATTTCTATCTTTGAGTTTATTCTATTTTAAAGGTATAAGTAGATCAGTTACTTGTTGGCAACGCATCCTTTGTTACTACGCCTACTTTGTTTGTCTGTACGACGTGTATTTCTTATTATTACGAAATCTGTCTGCTTTTCACCTCCCTTGTGTTTGCAAAAAAAAATTGAAACATAGTTTTTATTATGTCAAAATTAAGAAATAATATAGGTAAAAACAAAAAAATAGGTAATATGAAATCATGTCCATATGTTTGATCTTATTATTTATCAAATTAATAGTTGCGTGCAAACTAATATGTGCGTATCTTAAATAGCCGAGGGCAACATATAAACATCGGCCACCAAGAAACCATTTTTCACAAGCGGGACTTAATTTCTGGTAGATCGTTTTTCATCCAACCCTAATGCCACAGCAACACGGTAAAACGGGTTAACTTACACTTTTAGCATTTTAGTTTTTTGATTTGCGCTAAGGCTGGAATTTGGTATGGCTTACGCCAACAAATTCAGTAACTGTTGTGATTATATATTGAAGAAATTAATAGGTAATTTTATATGTGTACAAGTTAATACCTTATTATCTGCATTTTTTGTAAATTTTTAATCATAATAATGATATCAGTACAAATGGGTTGCTTTATACCAAAACATTAAGAATTGGTTAACCAAATGTTAACCAAACCTTTCTACTATTCAGAACACTTTTTTAAAAAAAGTTTGGGTTTATAAGTATTTAAAGAATAATTAATTATTTATAAACGATTTTAGGTAAACGTAATAAAAAACAAAAATACGAATTAAAATAATGATAGAGGGTAAAATAATAATTGTAATGTATAATAATTAAAGTAAGGTTAATATTTGTTATTGTGTAATGTACAAATACATTACGTGCAATGTTTTACTTAGTAAATGAAAATGAAAATAGTGGATAAGTATTATTATGTTAGATAATAATTACGATTGGCGTTTTAAAAAGCACCAGTTAGGGTAATTTTAGGTAGGTACAATAATATATACTATAATAATATATTATGTAATACTTTTCTCTCACTTTTTTTATTGATTTTATTTATTTATTTTATTTATATATAACACAATAGCAGAGATTAGGATATTATGTCGATAGAAAAAATATTATCAGGGCAGTCAAATATTTATATATACGTGTTTCTAGTTTTAATTTATTCTGTTTTATAACTTAAATGCGATTATCATTATTTCAGACAAAACGTTGAGATATGAAAAAACACATTTAAGGTCAGGAAGGAGTGCCTTGATTTTTGTTGCCAAATATTTTTTATTTTTTTGTCGTTTTAAATAACCAAATCATTATTAAATATCGACCAAATTGTAGCCTGTATTAAGTACCTAATTCAGGAAAATCCTCAATCTCAAATTGGAAAAACCAGAAATAGAAAACAATTTAAAAGTTACTTAATACACTTTGGTTTTTCCGTCAGTTGAAAGGTCGCGCCTTGTCCGTGCCCAGAATAACACAACAGTCAATTTGTTTAGTGACAAAATAAGTACAACTAGCCGGCATTCTACACAGCGACGGGAAAAACTATTTCTTTTAAAGCAAAATGTTTTCAGCCAGCTCTAAATAATGAAAGAATTTTCCGCTTCACCCCGTTTTTTTTATTAGCAATACCGAACCATTTTGATCGACAGATATAGACAATATCGAAGTAGCGATGGTATCTATCAAAATAAAAAAAATCCGAAAATAGCTTATCTAGTCGGTATATAAGAGTATGTGTGTTCGCAACTTAGAAATATTTCCCATCTCCAATTATTTAATATATTTTTTTGCTATTTTAGCCGATTTTGAAAAAGGAGAAGGTTATACGTTCGACTCCTATATTTTTATGTATGTTAATTGATTTATCAGTCAATTCGAAACCAATTATAAAAAATATGTTTCAAAGAACATATTTCCTGGGAATGAGGGGATATCAAGTAATAGGACAACTGTTGCCACCAAGTCTGGATCTGATGATGAAAACCCAGGGAGATCGAGGAAAATTCCGTGGAGGTCAAGGAATTTTTTGGGGAAGTATATAGAGATGACTTACCTTTTTATTCAAATATATTTATAAGCACGGTCTTGAGCTAATTTTCGTTTCACTTATTATTTCGTTGATTACCATTATTTTAATTAACATTGTTCTTGTTAACTTTTTTTGAAAATGGTTTTCTTAGAGCCAGCAGACGGCCACGGAATCCTTTTTTCCTTAATTGACTGTAAGGAAATCGGGAAAAACAACATTTACATTTTTCTCATACAATTTACATAGCTGATAGCACTAAGCACATACTGAATTGATGGAACGAATTATCAATTTCGCCAGAGCACTGAGCAGCATGTCTGGTTACTCGTATCTGGCGTCTCATTTAATAGAGTTGTTATTAAAGTTCAACAACAACATTCTATCGATAATCTAAATATTATTTAATTAATAGGCCTAAACGGCCGTTCAAAAATTGCCATAGCGGACGGTATTTCACGTCCACAAGGCGGGGTATTGGTAAAGTTTTCAACTAGCAATAATCGCACCTCGGATTAACCTCATTGGTTACGATATTGCCTCTGCGCAAAGTTAAAGAATCTGAAAAATTCAAAGCCTAAGACTTTTCAGCTCATGCAAACAATTGCGCGATGTAAAATACTACAGCGCCATCTCGCGACAAAATACGAAACTGGTTACTTTGACAAAAAGTAACCGTCAATGACATTTAAAATACGAATTTGAAATTCAAAAAAGAGAAATTCGAATAAGTAATTCTGTGATTTGCTACTGGCCAAATTTCTCCGAACGTCAAAATTCAAATTGTAACGCGATCACGCGCAAGACCGTTACTGCACATTTCAGAAATAGAACACGCCGGCCATACTGAGCGGTTGGCCAGTAGCGATACATGATCAGCTTATTAAACAGAACATTTATTTTATCACAATAAATATAGTATGCATAAGGCGCACGGTGACCTCATACATTCCCGTGAAAATGGCTATAAAGACTGATAATAAACCTAGTCTATAATACTACAAGACGTCGTTCAAAGCTACTTAACATTCCAAAGATATCAAGTAGGTATATAATAATTATGTATTAGACTAATACATTTTGTTTTATGTAAAACATAATACATAATCAATGTAAGGCAATGGCGTTGAAGAATTTATAACTTGGAAATGAAAAGTTGGAGAGTGGACTAGTTTTTAACAGAAGAAAAGTATTATGTGTTGTACAGAAAAATGCTTCTATATTATTGGTTGCGTGATACATTAAAAAGATGTTTTGGAAAAATTTAGAAGTTACAAAAAAATATAAAATCACATAGAAAAAGTAAGAGATAAACATAACATTTTAACGGCGAAAGTAACTGGTCTTCATATGACCTTAGTCCAGAGTTTTGCCAATTTCCCTGAAGCTTTAGCTCATCTGCTCATGTCTCCAATATGTTAATGCTCCTCACTGTCTGACCGTCATGCGTTCTGAAGAGTAAAGAAGCTGGTAAACGTACTCAAGAAAATCATTATCCCAGATAAAGGTAACAAAACTAAGCACTATTACTAAAACGAAGAAATATTGAATGCTGTCAAGAAATCAGTATAATTGTTTGCGTTAGCTAAGATGTACATAGTTAAAAAATTGGGTTACTTCTTTCATTATTTTATCCCCTACAGTCATTTAAATTAAAGTTATAAAAACTCACACTACCACTAAAATGCAGAATAGTGTCAAAAGCGCAAACATTTATGAGGGTCCCCAATATTTCAAAACAGGATACAGTAACAATTTTGTGTTGACCCCTTCGAATCGCTCAGTTTGTTCTTGAAAGGGTGAAGCAAGGGGGTCTGCGTATTGTGGTGAGATGGGATAATCATTAGTCATGTCAGATGATAGTGATATCACCTCACCCCGTCTGATGGACGGAGATTTGTGGATCGTGGACTATGAATATTTTTAGATGCACTCGAGATGTAAATGTATGGATAAAAATATGGCAATATGTTAATGTTGCCAACATAATGCTGCGATCTATAGCTCTTTGCTTTTATTGACTACTCTACCCTTTAAGCTGGAACACGACAATGGTAATAAGGTTATGGCAGCAGTAACTGTAAAGGCGGTGACACCAATTACAATTTCTATTGTAGTCACTTAGTGAAAATGTATTTGTATCGGTCTCCGTATTAAAATAACATAGAAAAATATGTTTTTTTCGCTACTGGGTAAAAAGTGAAATATTTTAGATTATAAAATAGCTTTTTGGTGCCAGCAGATTTGTTTGCACATTTAGGTAAGTTATGTAACTTTCTCGCGTAGGCCCGTTGAAGATTGAGATAAAAATTTAATTATTTTTGCAAAGTACCAAAAAATACCCAGTAAATTTGCAAAAACCGACTCCTTCATTAGATAGCACGTCGCGATTTGATAATCCGTTTTTCGGAAGATAGCAGATGATTACGTAATAGTTACTTAATAATTCTGTCAACATCCTCAATTCCACCACAAGCCACTAGTCGGAAAAAAATTAAAATAAATAAATTATGATAAAATTAAATTGGGAGTTTTGGGACCACTTCGAAATAATGATCTATCTTTCTTTAAAATAGCAAATCGGTGGGCTATGGCCGAATAATCGAGTAATAAACATACAAAAAAACACAGTCAAATTGAGAAGCTGCTCCTGTTTTAGAGTTGTTTAAAAAAAAATCAAATGTGGTCTAATATACCTACTTTGATTTATGCGTATCTAATCTATTTTATGTAACTTCCAAGTTAAAATATGAAAGTCGAGTATATTTCTATAAGTACTAAAATACAATAAAATCGGTTCAACAAAAATTATTGTGCAATGTTAATTTTTTTTATAAATATAAGAAAAGAGGAGGGACCAATAATCACGTCTTTTTCTTCAAATAAAAAGTCACACCCCATCTTAAACTACATACAGATGCACAGAATATCAAAGATCCATAAATGTAAAGAGGCATTAATATTAACCCCTGTACTCACAGAACCCGCATAAATATACATTAAAAAGAAAGCCGCAAAAGAAATCTCCGTAAAAAATTCATCACTGAAGGAACCCCATCACACCTCTGAGCCACTTAACAAGTAAGCTCAGGGTTGCTGGTTTAATATTTTCCTACAAATTGGTATAAAACGAATTTTATTTAAAGCCATATCAACATAGTCTAACACACCGTCAGCCTTCTGTTAGTTCAATTAACGAATTTCAGAAAGAAATTTTCATTTAAATTTAATCAATTGACATAGAGGTTACATACTCTTTTTTTAAAAACAGCTACAGTATCTAATGTAAAAGCTGGCCTTCTCCTCTTACGAACACAGTTTTATGTTCGATTTTAAAATATACTAATACATGTGATAGTGTATCAATCCTCGGCGTTGCGAGATATTCTATTATTTAATGATAATATAGGTTTATTTAAAGAAAAGTATTAAAGACTGTTAGTTAATATTAAATACACTGGCGACATATTTCTCTAATATTATATTGGAAAAAATAATTTAGTAGTAATTTGAGTTTTGAAGCCGGCCACACTGTATAGTTCTATCGTTTTCTTTTCCCCAAGAAATTAACATATTTCATTCGTAAATTTGTCTACCGCGAGAAGATTACAAGTATGTAAATTTGGCAATATGCCACCTCTGGGAGTTTCTAGAGTATTTTTTGTAAAAAATATCCTGTATTTTGTAACTTAATTAACTTGGCTTTATAAAGTTTATAACTTGGAATGATTTATTAACGTAAAATAGCATTAAAATTGAAAAAAAACAATGACCCCGATAAAATCTATACGTAATATACGAGTAGCTAAGAACCATGTAGAGTCCGTCAGCAATGAAATCCACAACGAAATCTGTCCATCCATTACAAAGATATGATGTCACAAACAGACACACATTCACACAAACATGACAACCCCTCGTTAATAAATATATTTTAATTTCAAGCAATTACTTTTTTAACCGAATATCTTACTTCAATCATGTTCGCTAATAGTAATATCTTCAGAAACACTTCGCCAAAATAATAAACTACCGAGCATGTGTTTGATCTAAAAAGAATCTTTACGTCCACGTCCCCTAAGAGGTAGACAAAAGTACAACTAGGATACCTACGATTAGCCAAACGTATTACTTAGTCTTGTTTGCTGTTCCACTTGTTTCATCCTGTGTAACATTATTTTCATAAGAATATTGAAAACCACATTCTGAGTTATGTGACGCGGAAATCGTTGTGATCTTAATGTCATAATAATGGTGTTTCACCAAGTATCAAAATTGAAAAAATGTGCTAAAGTTAGTTCTCTAGTTTAGCTTTGGTCTGACTAACAAACAGACGAGAAAGCTAGCTCCAGTGACATATTCTTATCCCTGTGATTTATTTTGTAATTGCAAATAGCGTGACAAACTTGATCTTCTCGATAATGACACCTCCAAAATGATATTATTACTAAAAATGGAAGCTTCAGAAAAATCAAAATTCATTTTAAAAATTACAAATTCACAACTCTGAACGTGTTATTTTTATTGTTTTCTCTGAAAACATATCATAAATTGACTTTTATACTGAATTTACCTTATGTATTAAATATAAATAAGAATTTCTGTAACAAAAATAAAAATCGTTTTCAAGGATTTTTGATTTACGTCATATCATTTTGGAGGTGTGTAAACGTATAGATTCGAAAGAAATGTATAGATTACTGATTTTCGTGGTTCTTTTTAATTATTCTATTTTGTAGATAACTTAAAAATCACTAATCAGGTATTTTTTATATATTGGACTGTAAACAAGCAGACGGCAGCAGCTTTTTTTTGTTTCTATACTTCTTATCGTCGGTGCTTGGTGGGATTTCTTTCTAGAAGTTTGGATAGTGAAACCGGTTGGCTAAAATGAAATAACAAAAAATAAATTGTGAAAAGTACAAGTGTGGTTAATAAATTAATCTGGTAACTTTTCGTTGTCAGCCTGAGGCCGGGATGTTAGGCCTTCGGTAAAAGTAAGTTTACCGGCTACCTTCCTCTCCAAACCGGAACGCGTCAACGGCTAGCGTTGACGTTATGGCGGAAGGAATGGGTAAGGCGGAATAGGAAATAATTATGGGGCTACCTCGGAATTGTGTCCTATCTTTCTAAAAAATCCATCATAATCTGTTTATTATTGGCCAAAAAAACATTTAGTGCAATTGACCTGCTTCTTTTTTGGAGTTAAAAAATAAAGTACCAACACAATCATATAGCTAAATTGTTATAAAGTATCTTCACGTTCATATCTCCAATGAGGTGGTACAGATGCACAATCTAGCCGAAGACACTAAGTCCCAAGCGTATCGCCAACCAGGCACATATCCAATCCCAGGCAACGTTATTTCTTATTAGAAAATTCAAAATATACATTTTTAAATTGTTATGAGAAATATCATTCAAGCCTTTTTTTAGTGAATTATATAAAATATTAAAAAGGAATTTTAAAACTATAACCCTCTGCCTACCTCAAAAGGAATTGGCGTGAAAATATGTTAAAGATCCTATCACCTATTAAATTAATTCACACCACATACTAAGGTCACCAAGTTCTCACCTTTATATTGTAATTAAAATTGTTGCTTACTATACCAGACTAAGTATAGATTGACGGTATTAACGAAAGACATTAATCAAATAAATATTCCAGTCAGGAATCAAATCGACTACCGCTTCCTGTACAGTTGGGAAACCTTCCACTGGACAGCATGTTTTGGAAAATAGTTCCTTTAAATGTTGGAATAAAGTTTGGTTTACTCTGCTAAATATTTAGTACCGAGGTGTCTAGAGCTTTCTTTAGCTTGAGCTTATCTGTATCTTTGTTAAGTTTAGGATGTCAATGACCATTGAATATAAAACTATTATGTATCTTCACACCCGTATCATCGAAGAGGTAGGTAGATCAAAAACAGGGCACTTATGATTAGTTGAAGGTTCTTAGTTTCACAATGTATTAATATCTATCTACAATCTATCTGCTTGTTATAACTTTTTATTTTGAACAAACACATTTTCACTTGCCAACCTGAAAATCGAACACTCATCACACATCGAGACCTCAATCAACGTTAGATCTAGACTAAAGATACATACAGATAATTATATAGACGGAGGCGATTTAAAAAAAGAAACAAATAATGTGTTTTTTTATTTTAATTTTAAATGTTATATAAAAGATAGTGGTGTTAGTCACATTATTTATAACTAAAGAACGGTTGAACCGATTATGGTGCAAATTGTTGGGGAGGTAGCTTAGAACCAGAACAAAGACATAGGATACTTTTTATCCTGTTCGATTGCGAGGAGATTGGGAAAATCAGCATTTTATTTTTTCCCATACAAACTGAACTGGCGGAACGAAGTTCGCGGGTACAGCTAGTTATAAATAAAATTATCAAAAATAATAAAAGAAATGCTAATAGTAAAAGATGGGCTAATGGTAGAGCCATTAGTTTATTTGATGGTAGAGTCTTGCGATGGCGATACCCGGATTGGAATCACCACCATACGTATGTCTATCGGAATAACGTCAGTGTTCGCTTGTCGTGTTCCAGTTTGGAAGATAGGGTGGCTGGTATACTTACTCATAAAACGACTCTATCCCTACCAACCGCAACATAACATTGCACGAGGAACGACCATGCACGTACTATGCACATAAACACTAGACAGGAACTATAAGTGGTACCTACTGTCTGTCTGTACGGTTTTATCTGGATTGTAGATTTAAAACAAATTTAATAATAACCAGAAGATGGAAACAAAGTCAACGGCAAGCACTGACATAATGGCGGCAGGAATAGGTAAGGCGGTGGTACCAATCCGGGCGAGTCGCTGCGAAATTGCCACCTATTACGTTTTCAGTTTTCACCGTCTTTTACGCCGGTGAAGACGGACGGTAATTATGTTCTGTCCAAGTTATGTGACAAGAAGACTCGTCTCATTACATAGGTCGCAGCTTCTGAATATCGCATACCTAAGCATACATTTTAATTGAAGTTGGTATGAGGGTACGCCTGATAGCTGAAGTGAAGTTAGAAATTAATTTGTCATAAAAACCTAGTAGCGCCGTCTATCGGAGGCTGTGTAACATTTCTTATCTTTTGATTAGTTTGAATGTTTTATTTAAGAACTAATTAGTATTATTTAAGTTATTTCAATGCTTTTTGTAACAAAGAGCCTGTTTACTAATAGTCAGTTTTCATTCATAGACTTTTAAAAAATCTTAATATGTACAAGTACTTTTGTTTACAATAAAGAGTCTGTGTACCAATTTTCAGCTATTTATTATGAATACTGACAAAGGCCCAAACAAACTATCATCTCCTCTTAAATAGATTTCGGGGAAAATTTTCAATGTAAACTGCATAAAAGTATTCACTTTTGTGTATGTTCCCCATACCAATTTTTGACCTTCTTCATCTTTTCAACTTTTACCTTTGCGGTCTAGCGGTCCGGCGTCGGACTTGACTTCTTGAAGTCCCAGGCTCGATCCCCGGGTCGGGCAGCAAAAAAAATTAGAAAATTTCAATTTTCAAATAAAAATTAACGTTACTCGGGATTGGATATGTGCCCGGCTGGCGATAGTTTTGCCACCTGTCGTGGATGGGAGTTAGTGTCTTCGGCTAGTCGTGGATGCCCTGGTTGGGCCTCTGCCTACCTCTTCGGGATACCTACTTACTTACATTAAGCACTGCGGAAAGTCCAATTTAAAATTTCACCCCGTCTTTTAAGGGGTAAAAAAAGTTCTGAGGTAGCCCCGTCATAATATTAGTTACTAGCTGACCCAGCAAACTTGGTATCGCTTGACATTAATGCTTCGACAGTAGCGCAATCTGTCGGATCAAATATGAAACATTCCAAATTCAACAACTACTTATTATTAAAAAAATATTTTCCAGGAGACCAAATTGTGAATATAAACCATTCTCGAATTCCCTTGAATACACACAAAAAGTTTCATCAACATCGATCCAGTCGTCTATCTAAGGAGTCGTCTATCTAAGTGACAAACACACGAACACAAGAACTATACATATATATAAAGATTAACCAAGGTATAATAAAATACACCCAAATTCAGAATTTATTTTTGGAATTGTCACAATAAAACAGTATTTTAAAAATATTTAAATGGAGATACTAAAAGATGTATGAAAATCGAGTAACATAATGTCACCCTTTAAGATACTGAAGGGTTTGTTCACTTTAAAGTGCCCCTCGGATAATAAAAACTCGTCTCTGAATGTAATTGACAATAGAGACGATCATAAGAACAACACCAACTCCTCCCGAAACAACGTATTTTAAATAAAGTTCGAGTTTTACTTAAGTTGTGTTGGGTTCTCGACATTTTTTAGTTTTTTTGCTAGATTTTAAAAATTCTTCTTGACATTAAAGTCAGATTTTTTGAAATTTTGCTGAGTTTAAACTATGTTTACTATGTTTTTTTTAATATAGGATGGTAAGTAAATACACGAAACGCACATGAAGGGGGATTAGGAACGTTAAAAATCACGTCAAATAATGTCGAGAGACAACAGTTTACGAGCTAATTTAGAATAAGTTTTGAAAATTTATTCCAAGTACGAGAAAAGAATTCAAATAAAAAAATATTAAATCCAAATTAAGATAAGTTTATAGTACATATTTCCTTAAATCGAATTTGTATGTAGGTACACTTTTAATTGCAATTGAAATGAAGAGCTTTTTAGTTTTATTTCTATTTTTTAATTTTACTCTTTATTGTTCACTAATAATTTTCCAAAATGCAAACTCTCTTTAAAAGAGATTTTTGCCAGCAAACCCAAAATACGTCGAATACGTGAAAGAAATTTATAATTTAACTAGTCACAGCTTCGCACGGATATAAAATATACACATAAAACTAACTCTTCTATCACTTTATCTATTAAAAAACCGCATCCAAATCCGTTGCGTAGTTTTAAAGATTTAAGCATACAAAGAGACATAGGGACAGAGGAAGCGACTTTTTTTTTCTTTGGGTTTTGGCATTCACGTTAGTATGTTGCCATAATTCAATTAGAAATTTGGATCAAATTTACCAAAATCGTAATCCTAAGTCATAATTCTTAAATAAGTCGTGTTTGACTTGGGTAAAGCGGTGGCCTCATTACTCAAGCTTATGTAATGAAATTTGGCGGCAACGAGGAAATACACGATACGCTAATTTCTTTATGATTATTTCATTTATGCACTTTCACTGAACCAAATTGTACAAAATGTCACCAAAATTGACTAATTTCACTCAATATAAACACGAAATTCAATAAAACTTCGACCATCTTTTCTCTCGATGGCGCCAAAATGCTTTGCGGATCTCCAAAGAGGATTTGTTTGTGTTCGCGAATCAGACCGGGATGGTATAACATTTAAGCAGTGTTGTAGCAAATGGTGCACGACGGGAGTTCCCGCAGCTATTACATGGAATACGGCGTTTTTATGAGCAGGTGGAATCTTTGGTTATATTTTTCATGGGATTGAAAGGCACAGCAGAAATACGAGACGCTAATAGACACCAAATGTAGTATTGTTGCATTGCCAACCAGAGGTTGTGCCTGCTGCGAAAATGGGTTTCTCTGATGTCCTGTCTTTTAAACTGGAATACGATAGTGGACAAGTACTGATACGGCAGGAGGAACGGTAGGTTTATTCTTTAAACTCAATTTCAGGCAGATTCGAAATCAAAATCTGATTTGTGTCATTTTGTACTTATAAACACAATACTAGCGAATAATAATATCATGATAATATTATATTAATATTATATTATTATTAATAATATCAATAATAGTATCATAATATTTAATACTATCTGATTTGGCGAACTTCGTTGTATGTTGTACTGTCTGTATATGGTCTGTATGGAAAATATTAAAATATGGTTTTCTCTAGTTTTTACTGCAATGTTCCTAGTGTGCCTCTTAATAAAATCCTTTTCATGACAATAACTAACACAACAAAAAGAAATAGCAAAATTGGTCCATCCGTTCATGAGTGCGATGACCACGCGAAATTGAGTTTCATTTTATATATAGACGAATATCGGATTCGTTTTTTTATGACATTGGAAGGCAAACAAGCAGACGGGTTACCTAATGGTAAGAAATTCCCGCCGCCTAGAGACACCAAAAGTGATAATGGTGCGTTGCCAATCTGAGGCCGAGATTTTAGACCTCGAGCAAAAGTAAGTTTACTGGCTACCTTACCCTCCGAACCGGAACACGTCATGACGTTATGGCGGCAGGAATAAGTAAGGCGGTAGTACCAGTCCGGGCGAGTCGTGTTAGTGACGGCAAGCCTGTGCTCGCCTTTTACGAGCTGCCTGGCACAGGAAGGCAGATGGTCTATTCTACAAAGGAGCCTGGACCAACACGGGGAGATTTTTTTGGATATAGAGCGTAGAGGGCATACAGCTATTACCCGTCACTTCATACAACTGTTCTTTTAACTTCTTTTAACTTTTAACTCTTAATACTCTTATCCTGATTTAAACCTAACATATTTTTAACTAATCACGTATTCTATAGCAATTTGTGTAGTGTTCTAGGTGCGCCTCATGAGACTGTTTTAGTTGGTAAGTAAGTAAGTAAGTATCTTTACGCCCATATCCCGAACGAGGTAGGTAGAGGCACAACCAGGAGAGGCACAAAATTGGAAAAACCCATTTTTTTAGTTGTTATATGTATATTTATATAAAAAGTACCAGTTTTAAAAGCTATTTGTTCGATTTCTACAATTTTTTTTATTACGTCAATCGATTTCTCCGTCATTACCAACCACGACATTTTTAATATTGAATTAGCGTACTTTTGAGGTGGTGGCCACTAATTCAGGATCAGTAGGGTTACTCTTGAATCTCGATATCATGCCAATTGGAAATTGGAATCGAATATGTCCCTTTAGGTACTTTTGAGCACAGTACTAGCGGATTATTAACATTTAGTTAATAGTAAATAGTAAATTATTTTATCATATTCGTTGAATTAATTTGTAACTAAATGTAAATAATCCGCTAATTCTGTGTTCAAAAGTACCTAAAATGACATATTCGATTCCAATTTCCAATAATGCATGAATCGAGCTTCGAGAGTAACCCTACTGATAGTGAAATCCTAGAAAATTATAGGAAAATGCAAATTTTTTGTATGATTAGATGTTACCTCTTGAAATTAAAGTCTGTTTCTTGCAATTTTACTACGCAAAAATTATCTGCGAACATAAGCCCGTGTGCACACAATCCCCGAGGGTGTTCGCGAATTACGCACCTGCCTGCACTCGCCTTTATTTATGGCGATCGTTAAGAACGCGCCTCAATGGGCTCAGATTGACAATTGTCTTTTTAACCTCCTTTAAAGGGGGAAGTTATTTATTTATTGATCAGACTTACCAACAAATCTTGCAATATTAATGTCCTCAAACAAAAAATCACAAAGAACTCATTGCACACTACTTATAGGTAAAGGTAAAGTAAAATAAAACAATTAAATAATACTTATTTCAACTGAAAATTAATTCAAAATAAAATTAAAAAAATACTAAATAAAAAAATACTTATCGCCTCTGTGGTCTAACGTTTCAGTTGTTGGACTTGACTGCATGAGGTACCGGGTTCGATTCCCGGCTCGGATAGCAAAAAGAAAATTGGGTTATTGCAATTTTCTAATTGAAAAAAAGTTGCTCGTGATTGGACATGTGCCCAGTTGGCGATAGGCTTGCCACCTATCACATTGTGTCTTCGGCTAGTCGTGGGGCCCTGGTTTTGCCTTTGCCTATAATTCGGGGACATGGGCGTGAATATACTTTCTTTACTAATTAAATACGTGCACAATAGGCCTTCTATTCCGGTTTTAAGATAGCGATGCACCTGTAACATCTATGGTGTCTTTAAGCCGCGGTTGTCCATACCAGCGGGTGAACCGTGCATGCGAAAGAGATAACTATTAAAAAAAATATCTTTTTGGTAAGAACGCCATCTTCATTTATTAAGACCAATTACTTTATTTAGAAATATTATAAATATTATTTGCGCGCCATCTGTGATCTTTTGTCGTTACCAATAAGTTTGTTTGTGTGTGTCAAATGTATGATAGTATGTGTAATCAGTAATGTTTGATTTTTTGATTTAATGCTCTATAAAAATGTTAGTATTGAAAAGTATTAGCGTTCTGCACTTCTCCTACTCATAGGCTATATGTGAGTCAAATTTCGTAGACCTCCGTCCTTGCAATTTTCGTAAAAAGAGGTTCAAAGTTTTGCTACACGTATTAATATTATGATGATGTTATATTTTTTAAAATAAAGAAACACTTGTACTGTTTTACGTATCCCTTATAATTTATTATTTTGTAAATAGCCTACCGGTTTCGCTTATGCAGCATCATCAGGGCTTAAACTTAAGCGCCGACAATGGAATATATAAAATATTCTTCAATATAATATATCGCCTCTGTGGTCTAGCGGTTCAGTTGTTGGACTTGACTGCATGAGGTGCTGGGTTGGAATCCGGGGTCGGGCAACAAAAGAAAATTGGGTTTTTCAAATTTTCTAATAAAAAAATGTTGCTCGGGATAGGATGCGTGCCCGGTTGGCGATAGGCTTGCCACCTATCATATTGTGGGACTTAGTATCTTCGGCTAGTCGTGGGTACCCTGGTTGTGCCTCTGCCTACCTCTTCGGGGATATGGGCGTGAAGATACTTTTTTTTAATATATAAAATATCTTGTATGGTTCAAGTGAATAAAGATTTTTCTGATTCTGATTCTGATATGATGATGTTAATTACAACAGATTTTTTTTTCTTTTTTGCAAGATTGGTACAAGGCTTCTTGTTTATTTATTATCACCATAGAGGCAATACTTTTGAAGTTAACAAAGTTTCCAGAGTTCCTCTTCAGGTATTCAGCTGGATAGATGAGCTTCAGTCGTATTTACATATAAATTGTGTTTCCAAACTCCTCAGCGAGTTACGGAGACGTGCCGCGTAACTTGCGATGTATTGGTATTCTTGATCTCCTTCATGTTTTCCCTCAAGTGTTGCCAGTGTATAATCAAGGGTATATCAAGAATATTGAATATTATAAAAATGTTACATAAATAATGTTTACGATTATATATCGAGAATAACATAAAAATATGTGATTTGTTTATTTCATTTTTGTAAGTATCTTCACACCCATGTCCCTGAAGAGGTAGGCAGAGGTACAACGATTTTGTCACATTTTAATACTTATTTCCTTATATTTCAATTAAAAAATAGTTTTTGCAAAAGAACTAGCTAACCAGACGCACTTTGTTGTATCTTAATTAAAACTATAGAATTAAAAAAACACACATTTTCATAAGAAACTATTTTTGACATAATTAACAGAACTAAGAACAGAATAATTTCGATACAAGAAATTGCAGTAACATTGTTAGTTACAAAGTAATATTTGATAATTCATTTTTTCAAAAGATAACTTATGATAAGAAAAATGCAACTGCAAGTAGAATGTTATCAACATTCTACTTGCAGTTTTAGTTTTAAATTGAAAAAAACATTAATTACTACTTATATCTCAAAAACCACTTCTCGGATCTTGTTATAATTACTATAAGTGTAGGTCGGAACATGAGCTATCCTTCCAAAAAAGAATTATGAAATTCGGTGTATAGTTGGCTGAATAATCGCAAAACAAAGATAAATGTACAATCGAATTGCACTTTACACCATTACCACATTTGGTGTCTTTAAACGGCGTTAATTTCTTACCATCACGAAATCAGTCTGTATATTTACATTTCAATATCATTAAAAAGTTAAATAAAATAGCAAAAAATACTATAAGGACACTTCTTCTAAGACTTCTAGAACATTTTAAGGCAATTAACCTGGACAAAGTTATTAACAGTGTACGATAAAAAATAAGAATAAGAACAAAACAAGTATTTCAAAAATGTAATGAAGTTTGGTTTAACTTTACATATAAGTAACCTAAAACCTTTTGGTGGACAGATTTCAACCCACGAAAAAAAGAGGAGGTTCTCAATTAGACCCGTATGTTTTTGTATGTATGTTACTTGGTTATTCTGGTGTTTGTGGACGGATTTTCAAAATTGTTTTTTTAATTGCCAGCCTATACTCCCGTGGTGGTCCCATTATAATTTGGTCCAGGTCTACATTAGCATTCATGAGAAAACTACATATGTTCCAAATTTGAAGTCGGTTTTTGCAGTTTTACTGCGTTTAAATTATTGTATAATTATGATGACATTTTTCCTCCACCCCTTGAACATTCCAAGAACATATTGAGCAACATATCAAACAGTCCATTTGGCCCCTACAATCTGTCTGTCTGTCATGCCGGGATATTAACCCTGTCGATATCGCGATGGGGAGGACTGAATAAATTGGAATCACAAATCAGAGAATTATCTTATAAATAGCAACACAATGTACTTGAAGGTTATCGACTTGTAAAGATATTTCGTGTGCTACTTCCTTGGTCGAAAGATTAGCGTACACGTTTAGCGTCCCCGATCTTCATGGCCTAGGTTCGATTCCCGACAAGGGCATTTGTGTAAAAAACATAGATACTTAATAATTCTGTGCTTATCCTAAAGTTATTGTATAGAAGCGAGAGTTGAGTATGTCAAAAAGAGCATGAAAGTAGAATAAATGCGGTCGAAATGAGAGCACTACGGAAAATCTGTGGTGTGACGCTCACTGACCGCATTCGTTACAGTGAGATCCGAGAAAGAGTGGGATGGATAGAAAGTTTGGTGTTAAAATGCGAAAGGGCATGTTCCGCTGGTTCGTTCATTTGGAAAGAATGACAGATGAAAGATTGACAAAGCAGACAAATAATGCGAATGTGGATGAATGTAGGTACCCGGGGAGAAAAAGGCTGACGTTTCACGATCAGATCACTCGGATGTTATCCGAGGGTGGTGTCAAGAGTCTCCGAAACGGGCGCGTTTGTATGAAAAGGGTAATGAATGTAAAGGAAGCCAGACAGGTTTGTCAGGATCGTGAGGTATGGCATTCGATACTCTCTGCCTACCCCGTAAGGGACTTGGACTATGTATGTAACATAGATACTTATTAATGTTATTTCAATACTCCTAGCCTATTTATAAATATTTACATACTGTCTTAATATATCTATGATATCTAGCTCTCGCCTACGACTAGGTCCATGTTTTTTGTCATCTACATTTTTATCCTCAATTCTAATAACACAATAATCATTTTCTTTATAAGTATATCGTGATAAATATCACGAGCGGTTCAGGCATTTGCATTTAAAATAATCCTATTTCCACATTCGTCAAGCTTTGGAACACAAAAATATACGCTTCTCTGTTTCCCACTTCATTTTCTTCTGTTTTTTTAAATTACACAAGCAAAAGCTTCAGTACGAAACAAATTTCAAGCGATCGTCAATAAGGGCACGGCTAATAAACAGTACCACTTACAATAAACCAGCTACCCTAATTACGAATTACACTTTTAATTCCACTGAAGTCTACCATTAGCGACGGAAGGGTTGATGCCTAACCGACCTTGAAATAAATTCTTTGCTGCTTAAGATGCTTAAAAAGGAATAAGACCATTTTAAGCAATAGTAGCGAAGATTGCGTCTGCATACGTAAATAGGTCTGTATTTTTTAGAATTCGACGGCAAAAAGCTAAAAAAATATTCGACGATAAGAAGCATCTTTACATCGCAAAAAAGCAAAAAGGTGCATTGCCAACTTGACATTAGTCTTAAGTGAGTACCTACTTGTATGGTATTATACTTTCTCTGGAACTGCGATGGGTCTGGCAGTAGAGTATCAGTTTGGGCAAGGCGCGATTAAAATATCGTTTAACATTAAATAAGATTTTAAACGAAAATCTATAGACGAATCATTAAATTAAAAATGTTCATTAACTTCCCACGAAACCTTTCCGTAATATAGCTAAGAATCACTTTATCTACGCCATCTGTCAAAAAACACCATCGAAATCGGTCCATTCGTTTAGGAATTATCTATGAAGCTGTAGTCACACTCACACAAATACTTCAAACTTAGTAAAGAGATAGAACTAACTATATCAAAGACAAATTAATAGACAAAATAAAAAATAATAGCAACTAAGAATATGGAAATCACAAAATAACATTCATAAGTTAAAATTATCATTATTTTAAAATCTGACCTGGATCTTTACTATAACAAAAGAAAAATGTCTAATACAATTCAGTTTTAACATTATTATATATAAATATAATACTCGTACTATAAGTAACTTACATCTATTTATTATAAATAATATTATAAAATAATACTTAACCAGTTCTCTGGTGCGTAGTATCTGAAACAAGTTATTTTCATATTAATACAATCGTCGATTAATAATAATTAATTCTTATTCTATTAATAATAAAAACAAAAATAATAGCGTATAACATAATATTCCAACTTTCAAGGTGAAAGTTTAACTCTACAAACTTAACAATGGTTAAGAGCCACTGCCTCCATCTACATGATGAGTTCAGAACTTTTTTCACAGACATGTCTATAACTTGCCTTATAGTGACACTAGATGGCTGTTGCATCTTAATTACAAATATACAAGGGTATAAGAGTTAGTTTTTTGTATGAATGCAGTGTGTGTGTTGACTTTAATATTTTATACAAATTTAGTAGAACGTAATTAAAAGTTTCTATTAATTTTGCCTTTTTAGTTTTATTATTTGCATAAATTGATTTTATGAATTAAATCTTAAAACCAAATCTTAAATCAGTTACACCCAATAAGAGTTTTAGCTGAAATTTAGTAAGTTCTTATGTTTGGTGTGGTCAGAATGCAAAGATACGTAAATATACTTTTCTAATGACCTATATAATACTCATAAAGTATTAGTTTGCTATTGTAAAAGTTAAATAAAAAGATTACATTATTTTAAACTGGCTCTTGTCCGCGGCGTCGTCAGAGTATTATTTAAGTTTTTATTTGATAAGACAGCGAATAAGCACAAGGTTCTCCTGATGTCAAGAGATAATAGTGGCCTATAGACACCATAGATTTTTTCCCCGTGTTGGTCCGGTCTCCTTTACAGAATAAATCATCTGCCAGGCAGCTAGTAAAAGGCGAGCATTGGCTTACCGTCACTAATACCATGATGTCTGACTAGGTGGTAGAGTTTCGCAGTGACTTACCCGGATTAGTACCACCTTAGCCTTAGCTATTCCTGCCACCATAGCGTCATGACTTGTTCCGGTTCGGAGGGTAAGGTAGCCGGTAAACTTGCTTTTGCTCAAAGCCTAATATCTCGGTCTTAGGTTGGCAACGCACCATTACCACAATTAGCGTCTCTAGTAGGCATGAATTTCTTACCATCAGGAAATCCGTCTGCTTGTTTGCCTTCCAATATCCAAAAAAAGAAAGATGTTGCAGGTGCGTCGACGTCTTGTACCGGAGGTGTTAGACCAGGGGTGGGCAAATGACGGCCCGCGGGCCGGATCTTGCGTATTTCATATGTTAAGACTTCATAAATAGATTTTATTTTAATAAAGGATGGTAAAATAATAAAAAAAATGCCTTGTGTTATCTCTATACAACGTTTTATAATCGTAATATTTACTGCTATTTTTAGGTGTCTTAATAAACCGGCTCGCCTCAAGATTAATTATAATTTATTGGCCCGCCACTAGATTTTTTTAATTTACCGGCCCGCGGTCAAAAGAATTTGCCCACCCCTGTGTTAGACCAATGTAAAATTCTACCGGTTACCCTACCTTCCGTTGCCGAACATGAGACTCTCATTATAGCGAGTAGAACCGGTAAGGCGGTGGATCCCTTCCCGGACAAGATGCTGTACGCTTAAAGCGACAAAGAGCGAGTCGGACTCGACCCGAAGGGTTCCGTAACTTTAATTAGGGGTGGATTTTGAGAGTAGCAAGTAAGTTATATTTACCAGACGTCTAAGAATACAGCCATATTGACAAATTTTTTTTGATCAGTCAAAAAGGTTGTTGTTTATATGTATGACTAAGTTATTTTTGCGATTTTTTGGGATATGCTATTCCTCAAAGACTACGATTTCATGTCGTTCAAACTGTTTTTTCTTCTTTGAAAGTTTTATACAGTATATTTAGTTTTTTTTGTGGTTTCGGCTTTACCCAACCTATTTTTTTAATCTAAAATCGTATAGCTTAATTATATATTCCAATTAGTTTGGTAGTAAAAAGCTGTGATATCCAAGCGGACGGCCAGACATCAAACGACGTGTCGAATTTAAAAGAGTTCCGTTTTTAAAAAAAGTAGACTATGTCCTTCAAAATTTTCTAAAGTCAGTTCATCAGTTTTAACATGAAAACGACAAATACTCAAATGCTTTCAAAATTATTAAATGCACATCTATGGGGATTAAAACATCATTTTCCAACATTAGGATTTTTTTCAATGATTCGTAACTAAACAAACAAAAGATTAAAAAATATTATTTAATTAAGGAGCTGAATCTTTGCTTCAACTGAAACTAATTTTATGCAATATGGGTTATAATTTAATTATTAATTTAAATATTAATTAAAAGTACTTTCGATTAAATAAAAAAAACTAGTTTGCGATATAGCGCAGTGGCTGGTCTGACACGAATTATCCTTTACTATTAAAATAATTACAAATGCAAAAGTTTGTCTACTTGTTGTTTGATACTCCTTCAGGTAAAAATTGCTGAACCTATTTTCATGAAATTTGACAAACACGTAGAGGGTAACTTGTATTAACACATAGGATGGTTTTCATCCCAAAAAAAGTTCCCACCGGACCATTAACTACGCGGGCAACACCACACGCAACAGATAGTATAAAATAATAATATGTATTATTTTAATTACCCTCGACAAAACGCGCCAAACTTATAGCTCCATCTTTTTTCCGTAGGGCGTTAAAACTAAAAATAAAATACCAAGCTCGTTTCCGATTCTTAATTCAAGTTAAAGTTTTGCAAATTAAAACGTTTAGCATTTAGAAGTCTGTAGATTCTTATGCAATTTTGTCATGAAAAATGTCTTGTCATGAAAAAACTGGGTCCATATTTAGTTGTGATCCCGCCAAAATTTGTTGACCCACTTGTAATTACCAAACATGGAATTGGAAAGCATACAATTTCCTACAAAAGTACACATTGCCAAATAACAATAATTAGAGTAGAAACTTTGCAAACCTCAAGCTGAGATATTACGTCTGCAAGCCCAAAAAATAATTTATTAGTAATGGGAAACTTTAAGCTTCTATGAAAAGAGAAAATTCTGCCGTCATCTCGTTATATATTCCCTAAAATTCGGTTTTCGCTTGGCTCATATTGTTTTTACCACGTTGCATTAACCAAAAAACCTACCCTACATTGAAAAGACATTATGAAATAATAAAAACCCACCTTAATCTTATTACATTATAATAAGTTTGAATAACTTACAGATGTTTTCTCAATCAGATTTCCTATGATCCCCAATTTTTCATCAATGGAAATTACGTTGGCGAAAATTAGCATTGCCAACGGCGCCATCTATGAACCAGAAGCATTAGTTTGTGCTTGATCAAAAATGAATATCTATTTTCACGTAAAAAAATATTTATACCTTGTCACGTAGTAGTAAGGTGTAAATTCGAATCTTCTGGAAGATTTTGACAGCAAGAACAAAGTTGCAAATGTTTCAAAGTGTAAGATTAGGCTTGTATTTTGCCGCGCCCTTTGCAAAAACAGCATGAATAATAATACAATTTGCATAATATCGAAACTCAATCTAACGAGACTGTTTACTTTGATAAGGGATTTGAAATAGTTGATTTATGGAAGCGAAACGATCCAGTCGATCATTAGGCTTATTAATTTTGCATTTTAATATAGATTTTAAATATTATACTGAGTTTTTTTTTAAGAATGTAAACCAGATGAGTTTCGATGGCTTATGCAATTATCCTTTTCCTACAATAAAGATGCTAAAAATGCGTGGCCTCGATCATTAGGCTTATTAATTTTGCATTTTAATATAGATTTTAAATATTATACCGTGACATCTGACTAGGTGGTAGAGTTTCGAAGCGTCTCGCCCGGATTGGTATCACCGCCTTGACTATTCTTGCTGCTATAAGGATAAGGTAGACGGTAAACTTACTTTCGTATCTGCTTGTTTGCCTTCAAATATCATAAAAAAATCCTTAATCTCCAAGTTGCCTTAGAAAAAGAATGATACAATTATCTCCATAAATAAATAGCGTTTCTAATACGACAGATATGTTGGTCAGGGAGATATTTGGTCATTTTGCCCTAAGAGGTCACGCAGGGTTCACTCGATTGCCGAATTATGCAAAGTGTCCGGTCATTACGAACATCTACCGTTTCCTTCGTGTAACGCACTGCATGTTCTTGATACTTGTAAACATCAAATCGATTTGATTTTATCCGACGATGGTGTCACAAGGCTCCCATCCCATCGTGTTTTCATGAAGAGATATAAATTTTGAGGAAACTAGTCTGATCTGCCAAGACCATGACATTTGGCACTCGATTCTCTGCCTACGCGGTACTGGATTTGGCGTGAAGATTATGAACTTACTTTTAAATATTTTTATGTCCTATATTTGTATGTGACTTTTTTGATTAACATGTACCTTTGTAAATTATAGTAGTTTATACTTTTCTAAATTCAGATCGCGATACGAATACGGTTTATACTATTTTTCAATACCTACACTCTTACAGAAAAAAAACGTATATGGATGTGTGTAGATAATACTTTCAGAGTGTGCAATTGTTATTGTGACTCGTATATTTTTTATTTTTTCTATCTGCTAGATGTTGATTGATAAATAGAGTTAATAATAATAAGTAATATAAGTTAAGTTTATAATGTTGGTATAAAATAGGTAATAAAAAGTTACGAAATAGGTGTACCATTTCATTATCAACTTGACTACTACTACTTGACTACATAAGTAGTATTAGTCAAGTCAAGACCTATCTATGGCTATAAATATATTTTATACATTATATAAAAAGTATCAAGACTGACGATACATGTATTTTCCTGCAGGTGTCCGTTACTGCGGCTGACCAAACTAGGGTAGTTCCAGAGAAAATTATGTTACAATTATATTAAAGTCGTACCTAGTGCTGCATTCAATGTTTTAGCTTTTTGTATCATTTAAGACAAACAAGCGGGCGAATTTCTGCATAACAATGTTGCTTATTGACACCAGAGAAGATATTGGTGCTCTGTTAACCAGAACTTGAAATGATAAATTTCATTCACTAGTTTACCGTAAAGTATATTATGGTCTTACATATAATGATATCAATCCAGGCAAACCATTACACAACTATACTACTTAGTCACGGTCACGGTGCTAGTGATTTTAATTACTAATTTTCAAATAAGTTAAAGTTTCAAATTAGGTAAAATAGTAAGTATAGCCCTAAAGATGTCAATGGGCTGATTTTATAATACTAAAAAGATACTGCAAGTGAACAGTGCATGCATAACTTTGTATTAATAAAAATTACAAATTAGTTTTTTTCTTAAAAATCAGTGCAAAAATAGAGTTTCACTAATCGCCAAAATCGCGAGAGTTTTGTGCGAGGATGATGTAAAGAGAAATTCTCGTGTTTGTATAAAAAAGTAATGAATATGGAACAAAGCAGATCTGCGGGAGTTTGCAAACGATACTCTATGCCCACCGTAAAAGTGACTTGGCGTGAAGATACATTGTTAGTTTTGTCAAAGTTAGAAAGAGTTTAGATATCGAAAAACCAGTAACATAATATATGTTGTCTAGGCGACAATAATTGTATTTTAAATTATGCGAGCCTGCTTGTTTGCCATCCAACAACATTAAAAAATGGTATCATTTGGACACAATTCGAAAACATTTTAATTTTGTTTTGCTCAACGGTATGGACCGCACATTCGAAATTCTTTTACAGAATGCCGTTTCGACATTTCGAAACGAAATTTCACTCATACAAATCCAATCAAATTCCTTACGGAAAAAATCCTAACATATTTATGTGGCAACTTTATAAATTTCTATGGATTGGAATGAAATCTATGGATTGGATGGAACACACAATGTTCTTTTTTTTGAAAAGAAGTTCCATAACAAAATTCGGAATATATGTGACGGACCTAAATATAAGTAATGCGGAATATATTCTGAAATACCGCAAGTCAATATTCCGAAAGATAAAATAAAAATAAAACATGGCGGTCTGCAGTCGTTCTCTATTTATTATTTATCAATTGTATAAATTATTGAATATATCCTTTAGAAGGCCCGCCTGACCCCTGGAACGGTTATGTGCTGGGGTCAGTTTTACGAGCGCCGCTGTCTTAGTATATCTCGATTTATAGCTCAAATGTGTTGCATTTGCTATGCACAATTTCATAAAATCGATAATCTTTTCCAAACGTCTAACTACATATAGAAAATTAACATAGGTACGTTACTCATACATACTCACACACAAACAACACACATCACACATTCTTACTTTTTTAATTATTTTTTTCTGAAGGGACAGACTAAGAATTCTAGCTATACTGCCTTTAATGTCGTAATTTATTGTCTGTCGCAAGTAGACGTGGAGGAAACTTATTTGTTTTAATAAACGGTCCGGTCCGTGTTGGTCCGTATCCGCTGAATAGAATAGATCATCTGCGTCTCTGCTTGGCAGCTCGTAAGAGGAGAATATTGTTTAAAATATAGGTCATCACTAACAAGAGTGCAGCAACTTGCCGGGATAGGGAGCCACTGCACTACTTATGCCACCATAATAACTCTGAGCGTCTGTCTGAGGTGAGGGTCTGTATGAGGGTAGGGTAGTCGGTAGACTTGCACGATATGCCGAAAATCTGGGTCACAGGGCAACGACGTAATGTTATCCATTGTGTCTAAAAGCCACGGTTATCTCTTGCCATCGGAAGAGCCCTTGTCCTTGTTCACTGACATCTCACATAAGAAAGTGAATTATTTGTTATTATTTCATGGTATAACATACGTATAAGTATAACTTTCATGCAAAGCAAACATCATGCTCTTCTTGTTTTCTGAAGTATTACTTCGAGAGAAAAATATCGTTTTTTGACTACATTAAATATTTATTTGATTAATGCATAAATGAAATAAAAATTAACAACAATCAACACTGTTTTAATAATTTTCACAATCCTAATTGCGGTTAAGTCTGATTAATTTCAGATAAAATCATTAATATTATTTTGTTAAAGAGTTATTTAAAACATCGCACTCTTTTACTTTGATGAATAATAACTACCTCCCTTAATAAGCATACGAATAGTTAACAAAATAAACACAAATATAATCAAACACGATTATTGCAAGCTGCTTATGACAACATTAACAATGTATAACTGAAGTCGTCGATTCCGAAAAAAAAGTTGTAAACGTTTCCTGCAAACACACCACACAACTTATGTATGACTGCTTGTTTAATATAATACCGCAAAATACCTCAAGCTGGGAAAAGTACTAAAATTATAATATCTTGAGTACAAAAGTGGTAAAAAGATCGACCCTTCGTTGGACTTATCAGGTGTTCTCTTGTCCCGTAAAGCATTGGTAATGGTACCAGATCGACCTCAAACGGCAGAAAAACGGAAACAGCCGTTTATCCTAATCCAGTAAACTGTATTATAGCCACAAGATTGGTTTTTGTGATGCGGCGCAAGTTAAGAAAAGCAAGCGATTTAAGAATTTGGCGTCTTGTAAAAAAACTGAAAATGGTGGGTTCTTATCAATTGTTGATATAATAATAAAATTCTCTTCCTTACTAAATTAAAAGATGAAACTGTGTAGGAGTCAAAATGGTTAAGAAGAATATTTTAAATACTTATATACATTTGGGTTGTATTGTCCATGAGAATATAAAAATAGTCACATCCCAGAACGAAAAACGTTTGCAAAAAATTTGTATCTGTATATTTTTTTACTTCTGTTGCACTGTAGTTAAAATTTTAAGTTTGCTATAATGTCTTTACTTTAAGTAGTAAATAAACACCAAAGTAAGCAAATTTTTGTTTTTGTTTTATTATCCACAAAGCTTGTGCAAAAATAGTTTAAATAGTTTGTGTTGGACAACTGAGGTCCATACGAGGAATTATATTGTAATATATTGCGTTTGTAACAAAAAAATAATGATGCACTGAAATATAGTTATATATAGTTACACACTAGTGTGTACCCAACTATTTACATAGTGTCAAGTACAAAAGATGATTTATATACAATGATCTATTAATGATATGATGTATTAATTTTATAAAATGTCATATAACAAAACATTTTATTATTATATGTACTGAACTTTAAATTTCTTTCAAATATAACATTAATACATCAATATAACACAATATTTTAAAGAGAACTTTATAGACAGATGACAGAAATTTACAGTCATATTTCTCTGTCAGCTTCATTGACCTCTAGTTTCGCTCAACAACAACACTGTATGTTATCGCCGAATTTCATACTGGGTTTTTCGTGATTTGCGATATGTTATTTTTAGGACTTAAACTAGGATGACAATACTCAAAAACACTTCTTGCATGTGTACACATGTAAGAACATAAGAAGTGTACACTTATACACATTTTTTAGTTTTTTTTTTATTAAAAATAACGCCAAATCTTATCACTTAAGGCGCACCCGTAACCGATTGTCTTACCCAAAATCGAATCGTCTAAAAATGCATCAGATAGCCCGAGAAGTGGACGGATATGTCTCATAAAATGCGTGGAGGCCATTCCGATAAATGTTTGTTAGGCCAGGAGCCATCAAGCCTGCTAAATGGAATACCCTGCCTATAAAACTGGCTTGTATTGTCCGTGAATAGACTGCCCATAGTCCTTCGCTTCTTATTATGGAATAAATATACCGTTCTGTATATGAAATATTTATTTTTTGGTAAATTGTTGTTTTTAGAGTTATTTTTTATGTGATAAGATAGCGGATGACTCTTCTGATGGTAAGAGACAACCATGGCCTATAAACACCATAGATATTGTAAAGGTCATGATGGTGGCAGGAGTAGGTAAGACGGTGGATCTTTACCCGGGCAAGTTGCTGCACACTGGTTATGGAGTGCACCAGTAGTTTTGGTGGTAATAACCATTTCACCTGTGCTTGCCTTTTACGAGCTGCCTGGCAGCGAACCAGATGGTCTATTCTATTCAGCATGCAGGAACATGGGGTAAACATAATTTAAAATGTTAGTTAAAGTTCATATTAATTCTGTTAAGTATTTTTTAACAATACATTATGCGGTAGGGTGTAAATCCTAGCCCTACAACTATAAGGTCAAAATGTTTTATTATATTTTTCTAGTATCGTCCTAGCCTTTTTCAAATTATTAAGTTTTCCAGTGCTGGTCCGGATCTTCTATGTAGATGTTCTGCCTTTCTGCCTGGCAGCTCATAAGTGCCGAGTTAGGTTACTTGCGTCTTTACCAACTCGACCACTGGTGGTAGAGTGTTGTGCAGTACATTGCGAGGGTAATGCTTCGCCGCTTTAGCTATTCCTGTCTTCATAATGACCATGGCATATTCGGTTAGGCTAGCTGTTAGAATTTCGCAGTCAGCACTACGTTCCGGCCACAGGATGGCGACGCACCTATAACTGCCACTTTTTTCTCTACCCATCAGGAGAGTCCTGTGCTTGTTCCCACTCTAAGGCCATAAAAAATATACCAATTGCTGTCCTACAAAAACAGCTCGTAATAGGCGAGCACAGCTTAAGCTACAAACAAACCGACCTTTAGTTATATTCACGTCATCCTGCCAACAACTTCGGGACTCGTCACTGTCGTTTTTTTATCTAGTGGTAGAGTCGGCTACTCTCCTCACTTACTCATACAGAGGATTACGGTCTTATGCTCAAATGAATGGCGTTTATCCATTGCCATCAGAAAATATAATGTACTTGCCTTCTAAACCATTAAAAAATTGGTTTCATCTCAAAATAGATTTTTCTTTAAAATTATTTTTATTTCGATTAAAATTTTTAAAGTTCGCTCATTTGGAAAGAATAGCAGATGAAAGATTTGAAGATGATATATACAATGCGAATGTGGATGGATGTAAATGCCCGGGGAGCCGGGAGAACTCAGATGCCGTTCCACGATGACGATAGGTTTTATACGAAGGTGGTGTCAAATCTTCGAAATCAGTATGTTCGTATGAAAATGGTAATGGATGTGGAGGAATCCAGACACTTTCGTAAGAATCGTGACGATACTCTCTGCCTACCTCGTTAGGGACTTGGCGTTAAGATATATGAATTTAAAACCATCTCTTTGACAAAAGAAATTTTCACTTTCACATCAGGTATTAAAGAAGCTTATTGTGTTCACTAAATCATAAGGCAAGGTCACAAAATTTCAAAAGAACGTTTCGTCTCATATACGCTGGATTTTTTTAATAATACCCTCTTTCATTGTTACGGGAGATTATTCGTATTGAAAGAAATATGTTATCAGAAAATACCTTTTAGGAAAAACGCGTGATGCTTTCCCTCGTCTCTATGAGATCTGATCATTGTTAGGAGTTTATTGTGAAGGGTTTTTATTGTCCTTTGAACGTCCTTTCGCGCCTTTTTAATATGGGAATTGTATTGTTTGGGATTTGAAAAAGGTTTTTTGAAATTTCTATCATTTTTAACATTTTTTTAAATACTTTTTATTTTCCCAACAGTATTTGGTGGAAATCTGTTTTTCATGAAAAAGTTGGAGGAAGCCTAGGAAGATAGGAAAACGGACACATAAATAATACAAGCAGAGTTAAAAAATAAATGTATTCAATAATTATAATAGAAGAAGAAAGGTAGAATGTAAGTAATGTTAATTAAAAGGAGTATTAAAAATAAATTGTAATAAATATATAAACGTAAATGAAAAGCAATTACAATGATAATGTTACGATATTTTTTAATATAAAAAGCATCTTCACGCCCATACCTCCATAAATAGGCAGAGGCACAACCAGGCCACCCACGATTAGCCAATGACACTAAATCCCACGATGTGATAGGTGGCAAGCCTATATAGCCTAGCCTATATAGGCCTATATAGGTGCCCAATACCGGGCAACGTCATCTTCATTAGAAAATTGAAGATGTAAATTTTCTAGTTTTTAGTTGCCCGACCCGGGGATCGAGCCCAAGAAACCAAGTTCTTCGTCAAACTTTTAAAATTATGCTTAATTAATACTTAAAAAATAATAGTGTCAGTTATCTGTAGCAGTAAAACTAAAGTAAATTAAAACGTTGGTATTTATTTTAAATATAAATAGGTGTTGTAATTGTCCGAATAAAATGATATTTTAGTGAAGTTATACTTCTCTAGGCGCGTTATGACAAAAATGTGAGAGTAAAATTTTAAGATGTCACATCTGTCAAACAAAAGTTATATGTATAATGAAGTTGTCTGCTTTGTTGTTTCTACATTCACACACGTGTTTCATACATGTGCGATTCATATAATTTTGTTATATATTTTTTTATTAATGCAATATTTAAATCTATCTTCTTACGCGCGAACATAAGTACATGCGTGTTCCACATACAATTACTAAACAGAATTAGATGCAACTTTTTCTTCTTTCTTTAGTTTTTGGCATTCGCGTAAGCATTTAGCCATTAGTCAAGTAGAAATTTGCATCAAGTTAACCGATTTATAAAAATCGGGTTTCAATAATTCAAAATAAGTCATAAGTCGTTAATAAAGTCGTCAATCAATAAAAGGTCTTGAGTAAAGCGGTGGCCTTTGAGATTAGGTGGCCCCAACGGGAAAATACATGATACGCAAATTTCTTCATGATTATTAATTCATTTGTGAAGTTTCACTGAATAAAATTGTACAAAATGAAACCAAAATTGACTAATTTCACCCAAAATAAACACGAAATTCAATAATTATGAAAAACTTCGACCATCTTTTCTCACGTTGGCGCCAAAACTCCTAGATGCAACTTCACAGTAATATAATTTAAAAAAAATCATAATTTAACGCATAAATAAAGCTGCAGTTGAAAACTAGTTACTAATAAACTCGGATGCTTTGACACTATCACATTTTTTGACATAAGTTCCTTAGCATTTCATATTTAATGAATGTGAACAGAACTTTATACTCAGGGAGGCAAGAAAAGTAGTAATTCCAAGTCCGTGTTAAGGCGAAGACAAAAATCCCTATTGGGTCGTCGCAGCCAACTTTACGAGTGCCCTAATGACTGGCTGGAAGCTTTAATGACTCTTAATGAGAGAACGCTGAACAACTTTCCACTCTGCAAGCTTTTGTTAATATGTATGTCATTTTTGTTCGTGGCTGAAGTGTTAACGATTTAAATTAACGAATATTTCTTGTAATTAGTCTAGCGACACGCCCTGACTTCGCACGAGTGTCATATTGAATCAAAATCAGTGTTTCTTAATTAAATGGTAGTTATTTTTGTAAGTTGTTATTGTAAGAAGTTATTGTTGGATGTATTTATCTTGTATTTAATAATGCATGCAACTATATTAAATTATTACATCATATTACAGCAAAGTTTTAAAATTATTTTATTATGATTACTATTATAACACCAGACTATACAATAACAGGGAAGTTAAAGAAAAATGTCAATTAATTTAAAAATAAAATTGCCAATGTAATAAACGTTAGAAACATATTGTTACACAAGCAAATATGCAATATTAATATCCTACTTACTAATGTAAATGCGAAAGTTTGTATGTTTTTTCGAGGGTTGCTCCTTCACGCAAGAACTGTTAAACCGAATATCATGAAATTTGGCACACGAATGGAGGGGTTTATCCCAAAGGATTTTTATCCCAAAAAAATTGCTCATGTGGGACAATAAAATTAGCGGGCAACGCAGAGGGCAACAGCTCGTATATCACGAGAAAAAAAAACTTATATGACAAAAAAATCCTTCTTCATATCAAAAGTTAAAGTTTAAACTACAGCGTTAAGCATTTCATATACATATTACATTACATATACATTATATTATATATTTTTGTTCTAGTATAGATTACATTTATCGATTTGTAATTATTAATTACCAGCCGACCCGGCGAACTTCGTATCGTTTGACATTAACAGCTCCTAACAGTTTGTGTGGATTAAAGCCTTTACGTAAGATTAAAGCCTAAATACAGTTTGTATGGATTAAAAATTAGACGTTATTTTAAATAATACTACTATTAAAAATGTAAATTGTACTAAATTCCTAGGAATAAAAATCGATAAATGTTGTATCTGGAAATCGCATATTGACTCACTTTGCAATAAAATCGATAGTTTTGTATACGTGTTGAGAAGAATTAAAGAAGTGTCAGGATTAAAGGCATCTCTGTTAGCTTATCACGGGTATGTTTCTTCCGTTTTGTAGTATGGTATTCCTATTAAGGGGAATTCTGTAGAATTAACTAGACTCTTTAGAGTTCAGAAGACGTGTATACGAGCGATATGTAATGTTAATCAGTTACATTCATGCAAGCCACTTTTTAAGTCACTTAAAATATTAACTTTAACCTTGTTTATATAATATATTGGCTGTATGTGTATTTGTAAAAAAACATCATCCTTTGTTTTATACAAATGCTAAAGTCCTAGGTTTGTCTCATTTTAGAAATAATGAGAAACTACATGTGCCTAACCCAAAAATCAACATTTACAAAAATAATGTTTATTGCATGTCCATTCGTATATACTACCAAATTCCTGATAATCTTAAATCACTTCCATTAACGTTTGAAATATCAATAGATGTAAATATATCTAAGCCATTAAATGCATTAGAAGAGTTGTTGGAAGAAATTATTAGTTGTTACAGTATGAAATATGATAAAAGACCACAGGAGATTTATTTAAATGCATTTACCACACCACAAATTAAGCAATGCCACCAGAATTTCGTATCCGCGGAACCCTTTTCGGTGAAGACACATGCCTGGGGAGAAACTTCATATGCCTTCTCATCACTGGTTTGACTATATCTGGTATGTTAATACTAGCTTAAGCTACGTTGGCTATTTTGTATGAGTGCGGTTATCTGTAGATAAATTATTTGAATAATTGAAAAAATAAAATTAAGCAGATTTCGAAAAAGGTATTCAACTTACTTTTAGAGAAAAAATATTATAGTGTCAAAGATCGTCTTGCAGATAAGAATAAATAGTAAAGTGTTTCTAATATGATTAATTTAATTGCAGAATGTTGGTTGCGCAGGAGTTTGTTTCGCCGTTTCTTCTCCTGTCTGGCTAGGTTTGGAAATGGTGGTAGTTTAAGGTAGATAGGGATAAAATAATTTATATTCTAAAAAATTTTTGTATTAATAAATAATCATGTACTAATCAATACAATAAATAGAAATAATTAAATTAACTAATTGATTAATATCTAACTATTAAAATATTTGCACACCAAAAGTTGGTAGAATATGTAGAAACACCTAAATAATTTTGTAACATCTTTGTAATACTCATATTCCGCAAATAAATATTTTTTCTTTTCTTGTTTCCCATTTTTCCTTAAATTTTCTTTCTCATCGTTTCCTTCTCAGGAGAAGGATCTCCTGACAATAACTAACACAACAAAAAACAGCAAAATCTGTCCATTTGTTCAGACGTGAAACGATGACCACGCGGAAACATTTTTAAAATCATCCCCATCTACTACACATATATTATAAAAAAAAACATTTTTATATGTATGAAAGATGGGGTTTTATAAATTGAATGGTATCGCATACTCCGTTAAATTAAAAAGTTTGGGAGACTGGTTTAAATAAAAAGAATGACTTGAGAGACCAAATTAAAAAAATATTATCATCTCTACTTTTCATATGATAAGTTATATATAATATAACATAATAACCATAACTTATATATTATTATAACATAATATCTCTATATTTGAAGAGAAACTTTCCTATGTGGGTATTCTAGGCCTGCCAGTTTGTTTATTTTAAACTTATATAAGGTTATATAAAAGGCGATCTTTTTTACCGTAAACGTCACACATACACCACCAGGAAGAAAAAAACGTAAAGTCATTAAAACTTCGGTAATTACTAATCGTAATGTAGAGTGACTATACAGGGTGACGGAGAATAGTCGTAAAAAGAAATTGGATTTTTTCCCATGACCCCTGAGTGAGCGAATTTAATTATTGTTTTATTGCGTGTCGGGGGTCGGGGTTCGATGTTAATGTCGATTTCGAGTTTGCTCTACATATTTAATGTTTTATTGAGGAAGATGGTTGAATAATTTTCACCTTCTTGTATTTGGAAGATAGTGTGGGGATGCGATGACCCCATCACCTTTTATTTAATAATGTAGATAGCTGGATTGTTTAACTAGTGTAGAAAGACAAATTTAGTGCAGTCCTCCTAGATTAGGAACTTAATTCTTTTCTGCTGCTACAGCAGCAATGCTCGCCTTTGTCGTGCTTTAGTTTGGAGTGCAGGGTTTGGATGTTAATAAACTTAACACTACGAGGCTTCTTAAGACTACGATGCCTTAGGTTGGCAACGCACTCTATTCACGATGAGTGCGAACGAGTTAATTAAATACTTCTAAGTGGAGTGTGTGAGGCCAAAGGATAGAGACTTTTAAAAAAAAAAGAGAGAAAGTAAGACTTTTAGTATTTGGCATGAGCCTGAACATTGGTTAAGTTAAATAAATGTGCATCAGGTATTGCCTATAACGCAAACTCAGCAGGATTTTTTCAAAAATAAGTCATAAGACGTTATAATAAGTCATGTCAGAGTCTTAGTTTAAGCAGTGACATTTTTACTTAAGCTCGTCGAGTGAGAATTAGGACATTGAAAAAATACACGATAACTAATTACTATTATAAAAGTCTATCTTTAATCTCAAATCTCCCAAAATGGTAAAGTTAGTTATAAATATATATCCCTAGAATTCAATTTTTCTAATAAAATAATGTTGCCTGAGATTGGATGTGTGCCCGGTTGGATAGGCTTGCCTCCTATCACATTGTGGGACTTAGTGTCCCGGGCTAGTCGTGGGTGCCCTAGTTGTGCCTCTTACCTCTTCGGGGATGTGGGGATAAGAAATTAATTATATACTTGTGTTATGGGTGATAATCACCGACATCAATAAATAGAAATAATTAAATTAATATCGAAATTTTAGCAAACACACACACTCATCTTAAAAAACACAACATCTTATCACATTAATATAATATATTATGTTTTTCTACCTCATTATATAAAAAATGAAGACTTCTTAGATTTTTTGTAATTAATACTAAAGTACCTAATGAGTGGATTGGAGCCTAAACTAGGCTCAGCCATGTATTTCTAGCTTTCTGTAAAAGACCAGTCTCGTGAATCAAACCTGAGACTCACAGATGAATGATGTCGTCGTTGTGCACGCTAACGTCAATAATATTTTTTTAATAATTAATTTCCCAGGACAAGTTACACAAATTGAATCTAACCCCAAAGTAAGCAAATTGTATGCTTGTGTTATGGGTGTTAGTCAATGCCAAAAAAGACAACATAGAAATACTTGGAATCACATGGTGCGGCATGTCCGTGAATACATAAAATACTTGAATAGATACCAGAATAAAGTTAATAAACACCCAGACCCAGAAATGCAGGTAAATGTTCATCACAGAAAAGCCCGCCCCCGTCGGGAATCGAACCTGAGCCTCGCGGTTGGTTGGTGGAGTTAGGCGTGTACGCTAGCCACTCGACCAACGAGGCGGTCAATGCCAACGAAATTTCGTTATTAACATCCGTACTATAGATTAGCAACACACCAACCAAAATCCCCATTTCCCCGTGTCGGTTCGGGCTCCTTTGCAGAAAAGAGCATCTGCCTTCCTGCCAGGCAGCTCGTAAAAGGCGAGCATAGGATTACTTTACTTATAGTTATAGTTACTAACACCGTGATATCTGACTAGGTGGTAGAGTTCGCAGCGACTCACCCGGATTGGTACCACCGCCTTACCTATTCCTGCCGCCATAACTTCATGACGTGTTCCGGTTCGGAGGGTAAGGTAACCGGTAAACTTACTTATGCTCGAGACCTAACATCTTGGCCTCAGGTTGGCAACGCACCATTACCACCTTGGGTCTCTCTAGGCGGCGTGAATTTCTTACCATCGAAAATCCATCTGCTTGTTTGCCTTTCTATGTCATAAAAAAGTCAATACGTATATTAACATCCGTACTATAGATTAGCAACACACCAACATCTTTGGTATCTAGCCGCTCATAGCCATTAGATATGACCGTAACAAATTTAATCGATTGCAATTAAAATAACGTATGGGTAGGTCAAAGGTAGAGCAATAAATAATGCAACAGTTCCGTACAGTATTCTATCTCCAATTTATTACACAGATTATGGAACAGATTTTCTCATAGGCCCCTTAATAACACCTCTAGATGCTATCAATTGTCTATGGCTAGCGATGTAAAGCAATGTTAACAGCGGACATCATTTGGATGGGTAACCATTAGTTTGTTTCTGGTGCGTATTCCGTATGACAGCAGATAAGCTTACGTAAGAGCTGAAGCACAGCAATTTCAAGTTGGCAACGCACTTGTATAAAAAGAGTAATTAATGTGGAGGCAACTAGACAGATTTTCAAGGACATTACGTACATTTGCATACTTAGGTGTTGGTAAAGTCAAACACTAGAGTCTAGAAACTCATTGTCGTGAAGACATATTTATGTATGTTTTATTTTACATTTCATACACTTGAATACTTAGGTATAGGAAAAATCATATGCTACACATTATTAGTATCGCTTTCGCCCTTTAAAATCCACCTCTTCTAATAGTTAAGAATGTAGGACCTAACATTTCAATAAGATCAGTCATAAGAGCAATAAAACTAAAAAAAGTTGAATTATATTTCAATAGGTACTGTATCATTTAATGACAAAAAAAATAATGTCTACCTAGAGTTGGTGGCAAAAGGACCACCTCAGTAATACTCAAACAAAAAAATATCTTTCACATCGATTCACCTCCCTGGATACCTTCACACTCGCTTTGTATGTCTGTTTTGTCAATCTGCCATCTACCATTCTTTATATATGACTTACCAACCTATGCAAAACCTTTCTAATGTTAACATGAACACTTTTTGTTTGGGCCATTTTCTCTGATCTCACTGTTGCGAATGCGATCAGCGAGTGTGACACAGCTGATTTTTCGTGAAGTTGTTATTTCGACTGCAATAATCCTACTTCATGCTTTTCTGACATTCCCAGTTTGGAAGTGAAATGTTACTGATAAATAAAGTTAGGGAAGATCTAAATGGTGCGTTGCGGACCTGAGGCCGGGATGTTAGGCCTCGGGCTTAAGTAAGTTTACCGGCTGCCTTACCGTCCAAACCACGGTGTTCCATATCAACGGCAAGCACTAGATGTTATTGCGGCAGGAATAGGTAGAACGGTGTTACCAATTCGGGGGAGTCGCTGCGAAACTCTATCACCTAGTAGGATGTCACGGAGTGGATTCACCCGGATTGGTGCCATCGCCTTACCTGTTCCTGCCGCCATAACGCTTGACGTGTTCTGGTTTGGAGGGTAAGGAAGCCGGTAAAATTACTTTTGCTCGAGGCCTAACATCCCGGCCTCAGGTTGGCAACGCACCATTACCTTTGGTTTCTCTAGGCGGTGTGAATTTCTTATCATCTGGAAATCCGTCTGCTTGCTTGCTTTCCAATATCATAAAAAAATATTTTTAAAACAGTACTTGAAGTTGTAATATAAAAAAATAATGTTAATAAGACAGAAAAGAGGAGGTATAGTTAAACATATGGAAACGGCTGATCTGTAAGTACCCATAAGTTAAACGTTCTAGTTAAATGTCGTGGAATAAGTTATAAGTATGCAAATATCGCAGTTAACTCTGAACCATGATTAGAGTTTGTCATAACGTAAATGGCTTGCGAGAGAACGCACAATTGCCCCCTCTTTGCTTTGTACCGTTTATTAACTTGCACTTAAAACGGAGCGGGTACATTTTTAAACAGGTTTTTTTAATTGCTTACAATATTTTCTGGTATACCACTTTAATTACTAACTGTTGCATAGAGTTTTGGCGCCATCGAGAGAAAAGATGGTCTAAGTTTTTTCATAATTGTTGAATTTCGTGTTGATATTGAGTGAAATTAATCAATTTTGGTGGCATTTGTATAATTTTGTTCAGTAGTAGTGCACAAATGAAATAATCGTAAAGAAATTAGCGTATCGTCTATTTCCTCGTTGCCGCCAAATCTTATTACATGAGCTTGAGTAATGAGGCCACCGCTTTACCCAAGAGCCTGACATGACTTACTGACGACTTATGACTGATGACTAATTATAATTTATTAACATTGATTAAAATTTGATGCAAATTTCTACTTGACGAATGGCAAAATACTAACGTGAAGGCCAAAACTTAAAGAAAGAAAGAACTGTTGCATATGGATTTTCTGGCATACATAGACAAAATTTCACAAACTATGAGACGCCTCTATGGCCCAGAGTTTTTTTTTTTTGATATGACTAATATTTTGCTAACCTCGCGGTTTTACAACTTTACCGCACTATTAAGGGCTCAATGGCCCGGTGGCCTTGACTATATGAGACCCAAGGTTCAATTCCCGAGTTAAAAGAATGTATTTTTGGAAGTAAATAGGTATTTTCACGCCCATATCATCAAAGGGGTAGTCGGAGACACAACCAGGGCTCACGACCCACGACTAGCCGAAGATACTAAGTCCCACAATGTGATAGGTGGCAATCCGCCACCGCCACCAGGCACATCTCCAATCTCGGACAACGTAATTTATATTAAAACATTGAAAATATAAATTTTCTAATTTTATTTGCTGCCCGGACCGTATTGTGTTGAACCCGGGACACAAGTCAAGTCCGACACCGGACCGCTAGACCACAGAGACGATTATTTATTTTTATTATTTGAATCTTCTTTTATATGTAAGGTTAAATTTTAAACTAATTCTTAAATAAGGTTGCCGGGTGTGGCGATGGGTTTGCCAACTATCCTATTGTGGGAGTAAGTAGGCTTTGAATAGTCATAGGTGTTCTTGCAGTACCTGGAGGTACACAACCTCGTTAATACACTCACTTTATAAATTATGAAATGACTAGCTCAGCCAGCTAGTTATTTCATACGAAAAATATTAGTACGCTCATCCTGTTTTGAAATATATTTTAGAATCCTCATATCTCTCGTAGAAAAAAATTAATAAAAATCGATAAAACCATGTTGGAGGAGTTCGACACAAATACCTAATGAAACTTTTTAATTTTACCCTGTGATAGTGCCAGTCCTGTAATAGGGATAGAAGCTATTGCTTATCTACCAAGCAGTCCTAACGCGGGTTCATTTTATTCATTTCTTACTAATACGACTAAACGGTGTTAGAATTTTACGGCTCGCCCGTATTAGATTGCTTTAACTTTTCAATGCTCGCCACTGTCATGTTCCAGTCTGGAGTGTAGAATGTAGAGTTGCAGCTAAATGTACTAGAATTTTAATTTCTGCACTTAACATTGGCAACGCACAATCACCAATTTACCATCAGGAAATCATTTTGTCCAATATGTCGCCTGTAAGCCTGTTGTGTTTTACTGGTAAAACTACTCGTCTATCTTGTAAACGACAATACTACTGACGATACTGACGATATGGCAGAAAGGACAGTCAAAATGGCAGATAAACCTGAGTTATTCACTAAATTCTGCCACCTAGTCTTAGTCATGGTAGTAGAGTCCAACCAAGTTGGAATATCTACACTCGTATAATAGCATATCAAAATTTTGTTTTTATAGCCATTAATTTTCCTGGGTATCCAGAAAATATATGGGATCTTTCGTGACAAATAAGTTCAATAAAACAACAAAGTATTGGATTAAGGAAAAGTCAGTTTATCAGTCTTGCCCGTATAACATATTACTACTGTGGCGCGTCGGGGAAATTCGTGTATAGGAAAATTAATGATCAAATAAAATTATGTAATACTAGCAGTTTCGCCTGCGTAACTTGGCTTCTACTGCACCGATTTTAATATAACAAAGCCTATGTTACTCAGGGATAGTGTACCATTTTAAATGTGAAAGAATTTTTGAAATCGATTCAAATCAATCGAAGAAAGATCATTTCAAAGAAACAAAAAATCAAACATTTTCTCTTTATAATATTTGTATAGACTAGCTGTTGAATGCAGGTACATCTGTTTATTACAACTATTTCTTTCTATAATCCTTTAATATATTGAGATAAAACGGGCCTATATTTTTCATGGTTTAATCCACATTTGTGGCTAAATTTATAACTATTGCTTCAGTTGTTTTATTTCAATTGTATCATGTTGATCTGTTACAATTTAATATCAGAGGTTTTTTTGTAGGATTATACTAAGTGGGTCACCACATTATTATTTTTTAAACTATTGTTGTGTCTTTTTTTTAAGTATGTAAGTATCTCAATGCCAGTATCCCCGAAAAGGTAGATCACCAGCACCAGAAACCAGGGTAACTACGATTAGCTGATAGTACGATTTTACAATGTGATAGGTGGCAAACCTATTGCCAACTTAACCAACACCTATCAGCATTATTTCCTTATATTTATTATAAATAAATTTACATTTTATTATTTACCATTAAACACAAAATTTGTCACAATTATAATAATTGCTAAAATTTCACAAAACTGTCCAATCGCTTCAGACTTAAAATGACTAATACGTATATATTTTTATTAATCGTAGTCTTGCGAAATTCCTATGTTTTTTTTTTAATTTTAGGTTCTTGTTTAATTGTTTGTGCACAGAATTTAAAATTAATTTATTTAATAAATTAATTTCATTTTACACAACATAAAATTATTGTGTTTGTGTCCCGGTTTATTCTGCATTTAGGCAACTGTATTCTTAACAAAATATCCAGATACAACATTTTCTTTCTCGCCCGTTCGGATAAGGTCTACCCCCCAATAAATAATTTGGCAACGTATTAGCATATGTCGATTTATCTCGAGTCGGGGCAGGAATTATTATTTATAGCTGGCAACCCCAACACTACATATGTTAAATAAATCCGTATGGAGACTTCCTTAGATTGAGGTGAAGGCGTCAAATATGGGATAAAAGTTTACCGGATTGTACCGGAAATGAAATGGAAGGGTTATTTATTTTGGGGTTTTGCATAATTTTATTTAGTGATTTACTTTTTTATGCCAAACTTTGTGTAGCTTTTTCAGCTTAGGAATAAACAGAAATGTTTACCGTTTTAAGCAAATATTAAGCTTTGGCATGTTACGAAGATACTTGAGCTATTTGGCTAGTTTTATAGTTTTCTTTCGGTTGCACTGTGCTTATATTTATTCTAACTTAAACCCATGTTATAATAATTTTTGAAGTAGAAACTTCTTTAGCGGCGTAGCGCATTTATTTGGAATGGATAAAACTTCTAAACTCGCGTCAGGACACGGGACCTAAAATTTCGTAAGACGAAAATTTGTAAGACGGTGCAGGGCGCTTGCGCGAATGTTCGTGTTGTCATGTTTGTGTACGATAGCGCAATAAATTAATATTATGTTCTATTATATAAATGATAGTACTTTCATACTGACAATTAAAGCAATTCGTGCAAAATTATTCCCTAACCATTCCAAAATATTAAATATGCACAACGTTAATATTAAAGTTTTCACTTCTGCCGGCACTCCCGGAGTGCAACCCGTTCTTTAAATAGGCTTAAGACGCTTTAAAACCTAAAACATTTTTTGAAATTTATTTTCTCACTATTATAGAGACCGTATTGTGCATAAACGCTCCATGCAATAACTGCCCAAAAATTTATTATCTGTGCTATAACGGCTAAAAAAAATCTCTCTTTTGATACATGAAACCAAGGCTAAGTAAGGAGAGTATTACTTTATAACTAGCGGTTCTCCGCGACTTCACATGTGACCTGCTTTTATATTGATAAGAAAGTACAAAAGGTGGCTTAAATCGACATAATTTAAGCTAATCCTGCGTTCCAATTTCCAAAAGTTAAAACTATTTATACTGAAAGTTGTAGTATCTGTAATTTGTATCAGCAAACAATTACAAGACAATGTGTAAAGGATATCCTGTCTGAACAAAATGTCGGGCTGCACGTCAACATGCTATAGCTAAATCTACATTATTCCTTTAAGTACGGAAGCCCCTCAAGTAAAAGAGGCAAAAATAGCTAATCATAAACTTTGAAAATGGAATAACTGCTGGCCGAATTTCGCCAGGAATGCTTAAATAGCTTCAGCGCAAATCGCGACCCGAGCAGATAAATAGACAGAAATTCTGAAACTTATAAAAAATAAGTTCCGTTGTCCATTTTATAACATAATAATATATATAATGTACATAATTCAACCTCCTGCTACAGTTTAATTTTATTATATTTTATGTTAGCTTTATTAACTTGTTTATACATTGGTTATTTATTGCGTAATATAGTCCAAGTTATTTCCAAATACCATAAGATATTCTCGTATTCCTGTCACTTGGGATACCTTTTTGATTAGTCGGATGTCTTGACTACATTAGAATTATCCCATTTCCCTAAAGAGGGTTGTAGATTGAGAGACTTGAGCGACAGAATTTGTATCATATTTGATTTTGACCCAAAATGTATACCTATTGTCATATGATATAAGCGCAGTGAAATTACCTCTGTGGTCTAGCAGTCCGGTATCGGACTTGACTACTTGATGTCCCAGGTTCGACCCCGGGTCGGGCAATAAAAAAATGAGTAGCAGTAGCAATGCGATAGGCTTGCCAACTATCACATTGTGGGACTTAGTGTCTTCGGCTAGTCGTAGATACCTCTTCGGGGATATAGCGTGTAAATACTTTTTTAAAACTCCAAAAAATACGATATCAATTATTTCATTGCTACGTTGTGATTACATCATTCTTTTTTTAAAGACAGGTTTCTGAAATGTTCCTACATAAAATTTGAACAGAATGTTGGTTTACAACCGTAGTTTTGAGTCACCGTCAACTTAGATTAAAATGTACGCATTATTAAATATAACTCACAAACCACTTGTCGGATAATGATAAAATTAATATGAAACCTCCTCTGAATTATGACCTATTTTAAAAATTTCGGTTCGTAATACAAAAAAAAACATAGTATCAAATTGAGAACCTCCTCTTTTTGAAGTCAGTCAAGAATATGGAGAATAGGGAAGTGGAATAGAATAAGAAGGTAACAGTACTAACGTAGTAGCGGTAAACTTGCACACATGGCCTAACATTTCACCCAAAAGATAGCAACGCACCAGTAATATCTTCTGTATCTATAAGCGTAGTCTCTTATTATCAAGAGATCCATCTGCTTTTCGCTGTCTTTTGATGATGTAAAAAATGTAATACACAGACGACAGATGTATTGAATAATCAACGTCTATTACAATGTTATAAATTCCCTCTGTCTGTTACGAATTCTTTTTTTGACACCAGTCCTTTATAAAAGTCGGAGAATATCGGGAATGAAATTTTTATACGCAAACGAAATCGCGGGAAAGAGCTAACGATGTTTCAATGTAAGCAACAGAACAATTTTCTATATCTTGATAAAACAATGTTAGGGTGGGTATACACAATACTAAATGACTGACGATTAACGTTGACGTTTATCAAGACAAGCTCCTGGCTTATTAATATCACCCCGTTGTAACTGACTGATGAAAATTAATTAAAATCAAACATTTAATTTATCTTTACAAGGGTTGGTTAAAGTGTAAGTACTTTCATGATAAATAAAAAAAATTAATAAATTTTGAAAGAATTATGATAATATAACACATTCGCTTTTTCTCACAGTAATTAGTAGAGTTACTAACCAATATATAATCATAAGAAATGTTTTAGTCGTTCGTCAGAAGGAATAGCTTTTTTAATGTCGTTTGAGAATAATTCGATTTTCACCAACACTTACAAATAATTTTTTTTTAGAATAGAACCTATAGTTACAATAAAATGTATCTTGATGACAATATCTTGATCACAATAATTGTATCTTGATGACATTGAAGATATTTCAGAATTCATAAATGGGGCTAGGTTAGTCTATCGATGAGACCAAAAATTATTGTATTGTTGGTTTGTCGAAAGATCACGAAATAACTAATGGCTATATTTGGTCGTGTTTACGGTATTTACAAGGTTATGGACCATTTTAATATTAAAGTGGGTTTAACTTCCCATGTTAATACTCATACATAGCAGCGTTTGTTTTTTCGATTTAAGAAAAAATGTTCTGATTTTGGCCACGTCAGTAAAGACTGCCATAGTGAATAACAAATATAATATAACTTATATGTACTAAAAACTTCTGAATAAGTCGTAATAATAGGTCTTCGTTGACAACAAAAAACAGAGGACACGGTAGCATCACTTATCGTGTCAACCAAAGGAATCCGTCAAACACGCCGACTCAACAATCGCTGCGACTTCCATTAATCAGTGAGGGTTGGAGACACTTAATCAAAGTATCACAATATGACGCCTATAATAGACGCATGAATATTTATAAGGGAATTAGTCTCGCTCCAGTCGCGATGAAACGCGACATTCGAGACGGTGTAGACTCACCTTAATAATTGTTTGTACTTCATTTTCTTTTTTAAAACTCAGTTATAGTTTAAAATTTTTATTGACTAAAATACGCCCGTACCATACATACTTAGTTTTAGATTGAAGTATGTTTTATAATTAAAAGGAAGAGAAAATGCAAAAAAAGGACTTTAATTTCAATAAGTAAGTCCTCTACGTAGATAAAAATTGAGATTTTTTCTCGATTTTCTTCAGATACTATCCAGATTTGGTGGAAAAATAACGGAGAAATCGATTGAAGTTTATAAAAAATGTAGAAGTGGTACTTAAAACCTTCTCTTTTTTCAAGTACATTACTGCTCACGTATTAGTGAGTTTCTTTGTATTAAATGAGAAAATGTTTATTGGGAAGATATATATGTTTAACAATCACAAAGTTGAAATTGTATAACCCACTTAGAAGATCCAACAAAAGAAACTGGGAGAGCAATTTCTGGATTCATTTCATGTTTTCATATGAAATTAATATAATATGATTCATAGGTTGTTTTTTTCCAACATTTTTTTTACTAACAAAAGATAATTGAGATCGAACTTCATTAATTAAGTTCGTTGTTTAATTAAAAAAATCTTTTCAAATTTAATTTGTGTCAACAAATACCAAATATGAATTAGTACAAGTGTTCAAATCCCGGTTTAATAATATGGCACTGGTCATCCAAACCCGGGATCAATTCTCTAATCCCACGACTAATAGCTGGGGGGACTGACTTCATTTACCGGGACAATACCAACACAGGGAAAACCAACTCTAAACACAGTGTATAAGATTTAAAACTCAAAATCGTATTTATTAGTTCGTAAAATAATTTTAAGGGATTGTAGGAAGTTTTCCCGAAATGTAAAAGCATTTCTGTGTAAGATTATGATATTAAGAAAGGTATTGCAGTTACTGCGACATTTTTATGATTTACCAAAATATGTGAAAAATATTTATTGCACAAGGTTGAAACTATTATTTATTATACTTTAGTCGACAGAGTTTATTATTTTATACAGTGGAGGTAGGGACCTGCACAGAGATTTCAGGAAAGGTAGGCATAGAAGTTCTAGCCAAAAAAACTTATCAAATTATTGATTAAGTAGGTACACTTGTATTTTCCGCAATACATTTTTTTATTATATATTAGCCAACCGGTTTCACTAAATAATAATAATTAATTGTGGTTACAATATAATAATAAAAATATATTGTGGAAAGTACAAATGTAGTTAATAAATAATTTCTGGAATGAAATTCCACCACACAACACATTAATACACAACACAACACACTCAACACATTATTTTTTAGATATAATAATAATAATTGTTAAAAGTTTTTATACGACCAACGTGAGTAATCTGAATAAGTGATTGTTCATCATCAAAAGATAATGTACCAAAAACGAGCACTTGAAGTTTAAAAGTACATTTTATCACAACAATTGTGATTAAAGTAATTCGAAATAAAACTGAAAAAAAATATTGAAACTGATTTGCGCAAAACACAGTCGAAGCAATCATTAATTATTTTCACTGACGGCAGAAGATATTCCAACTTATTAAAAGCTAGTCGTTGTGATAGATTCCAAAGGTCTTTTAAATATGACTATTTTAATAGCATATCCAAGAGTTTCTATTAAGACGGGGGTAAGTGTTGAACTGTTAGATAAAATTATTAATAAAAATAAAAACATTGTGGTCAAAATTTTTTTTGGCGCTCAGTCTAAAAGAAAAGTCGCCGATGACAGTAAAAATGAATAAACTGACTACATTTCATTTCGATTTAAAGAATATATTATTAAACAATATACAAAACGATAAAGCACTGCTTTATAGAAAGTAACATAAAAGTAAAGTACATTTTTTATGATATTGGAAGGCAAACAAGCTGACGTATTTCCTGATGGTAAGAAATTCACGCCGCCTAGAGACCCCAAAGGTGGTAATAGTGCATTGTCAACTTGAGACCAAAATGATAGGCCACGAGTAAAAGTAAGTTTAGCTTTTTACCTTACCCTCCGAACCAGAACACGTCATGACGTTATGTCGCAGGCATAGGTAAGGCGGTGGAACCACTCCGGGTGAGTCGCTGCGAAACTCTACTACTAAGTCAGATGTCACGGTGTTAGTGACGGTAAGCCAATGCTTGCCTTTTAAGAGCTGCCAGGCAGGAAGGCCATACTTAAATTATAGATATCCTGTTTCTAACATGAGCTGTATAATACGAAATAGGTATATTTATATTGTTTCAAATGTGAAATTAATTATTTTGACCAAAACTTGTCATTCAATAAACATAGGTTGGGGTTTAAGTAAACTATATTTCACTTAACATACAGTCTGAGATTGCTTGCAATTAATTTCATTCTTATAATACATTTAAAATTTTATTTTTTACACAGCTTTTTGAAATAACTCTAGAATTTGATATAATTACGTTTAAATTAAGAATTATTTTTAAAAATAACACACTTGTCGCCGCCACCTTAAGACGTCCCCGAATTTACTTCCGACGAAATAAATTACTCGCGCCCTACTAATTGTAGCTTTTAAACATTTTTGCAAGGCAACAGAGGAATTTATGCAAAACACTCGGCGCCGACAAATTAAAAGTGTGAAGGAAAAAAGTTTATTAATTCACCCAATAGGCAACTGTTTTAATTATGTTCAAGGGTAAGGTTTTCGTGGATAAGACTTAGCTGTTTTTTAATAAACATAAGTTACAACAAGGTTCAAGCTGAAATTATATTTTTTAGCTCTGTAATACAGACTGTAATTTTAACTTAAACCTTGATTTATATAAGTCTATACATTAACAAAAGGTTTTGTTATTATTGACACATTTTGTTAGTAGTTCTTTTATGATCAAGGAAGGTAATACAACAGATTGACTTTCTAATTATTGTGTAGTACGAATTGGATACCAATGACATTAGTAGTTAAATAATACCCTGACACATGACAAAACTCTAGCGTTTTTGAGTTTAAATGTAAACTTTGAAACTGGAACATGGTAATGACAAGTAATGAGGTTAATTGGGTTAGTCATTGCAGTTTCTCTTTTATCTAGTTTAATGAATTATATTCACCCTAGTAAAAGAATCCAATAATTTAAAAAACTTGAATATTCTACTAACAGACCACGGGGTCGCCGTATCCCTAAGCTCCAATATTACACCCTCACGTATTTTTAAAAAGTGTTTTCATACACATGTCCCCGAAGTGACGGTTAGAGCTACAATTAGGGCCAAAGGCACAAAGTCCCACAATGTGATAAGCCTGTCGTCAACTGGGCACATATCCCGGGGTACGTTAATTGTATCAGAGAATAGAAAAGACGCCTACAAGTCCTACGCCGCCAGACTACAGAGGCGATGTGATGTGTTTTTTGGACTATACAATAGAAAAGCGATGAAAATACAAAAGCATTATCAAAATTGCTGCTTTCATTAAGAGTAAGGAGGTAAAATATGTTAAAAAAAAACAGTCGAATTAAGAAACTCCTACTTTCTAACCGACTTCAAAATGGTGGCCGTTATTTATTCGACTATGCTTTTGATGGCAGTTATTAAATGCGGGTAGCTTACAGGCTATATACATGTATACAAATATTATAAACGCGAAAGTCTGTCTATCTGTCTGTTGGTCATTTACGGCTTAACCACGGAACCGACTTTGATGAAATCTGATATACTTCACAAAGGCTAGTTTTTTTACAAAAATCAACCTCTTAAGGACTTCAAAAGGGACGAAAGTTTGTGTAAAAGTCGTAACTATTCTACGCTACCGAAGTTTTACTTAATAAAAAATTAAGGGTATGTCCATATTAGTTTACCATAATACGGTGTAGTGTAAGACGTCGGGGGTCAAACGGAATTATAATCGAGTCAATAAATTTTAACTTTCCCAAATGAATATCCCCGAGTATGTCGCATATTATTTACTACTGTTATATGACATTTTATACATATCTTTACGCTAACTTCCTTACGGGGTAGGCAGAAATTGTTGATTGCCAAATCTCACGATCCTCGCAGACCTGACCTTCACATTCATCACCCTTTTCATACAAAAGACGCCGGTTTTGAAAACTCTTGACACTACTTTCGGATAATACCTGAGAAATCTGGTGAATCGACAACATAGGTCTCCCTGGGTACCAACAGCCATCCACATTCCAATGTTACGTCTACTTTGTTAATCTGGCATTCTTTCCATATGATCAAAACAACGGATTTAAATATTAGCGGCTTGCTTGATTGTTAGAAATAAATCGATATCATAGATATTATTGGTATCACGTTTTTTTGACCTCTTGATTTTGACCGCCTCGTTAGTCGAGTGGCTAGCGTACACGCCTAACTACATCGAGCAACCGCGAGGCTCGGGTTCGATTCCCGACGGGGGCAGGCATTTGTGTGATGAACATTTAGGTGTCTGCATTTCTGGGTCTGGGTGGTTATTAAATTTATTCTGGTATTTATTTAAGTATTTCTATGTATAAGTATCGTTGACTTACGCCTATAACACAAGCATATAATTTGCTTACTTTGGGGTTAGATTCAATTTGTGTGACTTGTCCAGGGGATATTTATTTATTATTTATCACTATCTTATGGCTGGCATCTTAAGCAACGTCTGCAATTTAACCGATAACCCTACTCTCCAACACGGAACAAAGCAATAGCGAGCACTAACTCTAATGCAACAGGAATAGATAAAGTGGTACCAATCCGGTTAAGCTGATGTTCAGCAATCTGCCTATTACTGCACTGGTAGAATAAGCTAGTAGCCTAAACGAGGTTATCACAAGGTTCTACCATCACTTAAATCTTGTGGTTTTTGTTAGCGATGCATACGAAAGTACCGGGTTAGATGTCCGAGATGGGGGAATCAAAATGTATTTTTAAATTTACGAAAAAGATAACGTTGTCGGGCGATAAATGCCCCAACTGAACCTATTACACAAAAAAAATATGTCCCACCTGGACCTATTACATAGCGGAAATAAGAACATTTGTCTAATCGTGGTTGTAGTGTCTTTCACACCCATATCCCCGTAGAGAGAAGATACTACTAGCGGGCGATGGTGTCATCGCAACCCGTACCAAAGAAATAAGTAAAATTTAAAAAACGCAGATTCTACATACAAATGTAATAATGCCCGTGTTGGTATAAGTTCCTTTGCAGAATAGACCATCTGCTTTCCTGCCAGGCAGCTCGTAAAAGGCGAGCATAAGCTTACCGTCACCAACACCGTGACGTCCTACTAGTGGTAGAGTTTCGCAGCAACTCGCCCGGATTGGTATCACCGCCTACCTATTAATGCCGCCATAACGTCAGTACTTGCCATTGACGTATTCTGGTTTGCAGGGTAAGGTAGCCGGTATACTTTCTTTTGCTCGAGGTCTAGCATCTTGCCTTAGGTTGTCAACGCACCATTACCACCTTTGGTGTCTCTAAGCGGCGTGGATTTCTTACCATCAGTATATCCGTATGCTTGTTTGCCTTCCAATATAAAAAGCAAAGCATCTTCACGCCTATGTACCCGAAGGGGTAGGCAGAGGCACAACCAATGCACCCACGACTAGCCGAAGACACTAAGTCCCACAATGTGATAGGCAGCAAGCCTATCGTTAACCGGGCACATTTCCAATCCCTAGCAACTTTTTTTTTAGAAAATTGGAAAAACCCAATTTTCTTTTTGTTGTCAAGCCGGGATTCGAACCCGGGACCTCACGCAGTCAAGTCCAACAATTGAACCGCTACACTACAGAGGCGATCATAAAAGAAATGTTCCCAAAATACCCAGGAAGTTGGATCACATGCAAAATTGATTGCACAACCGCATAATATTTCTCTTGTTGCAATTTGGAATGCACAAAAGCGATTGTTTGGTACAATTAAAGGCGGTCCCATCGATTCAAAGCACTTGCAAATTGCCAGATAAGCTATCTCCCAGTTCATTATTTAGAGATACTGCACTCCGGCTATATATAGATAGGAATATATTTGGTTAAATATACCGTATGACTATCACTTGTTACTGAATTCTAATTAGGGTCATTGTTTACGTGAGCCAGTTTTATTATTTTAATCCCTTTTCCTCTCAGTGACATCGGAATATTTATATCCTCTTCCTTATCCACAATACTCGTATAATTGGAAAAAAAATATCTTCACGCCCATACCTTTAAAAGGGCAGAGGCACAATCTGTCCTCAACACTACATTCATTAAACCCCAAACACTAAGGTGGTAAGCCTATCGCCTAACGGGCATATATTCAATCCCGGGCAACACTATTTTTATAAGAAAATTGAAAATATATTTTTTTATTTTTTTGCTGTCCGACCCGGGAATCGAATCTCAAGAACTCAAGTTTTACGCCCGCTTCGGACCGGTAGACCACAGAGGCGTATCATTAGATGACGACACACTTTTCAAATAAGACTTGTACTATCCTAAATACATAATTATTGTATTTTGTTGTTTCGGATTTTTTTTATGTTATAGGAAGGCAAACAAGCAGGCGGATTTCCTGATGGTAAGAAATTCATGACGCCTAGAGACACCAAAGGTGTTAATGGTGCGTTGCCAACCTGAGGTCAAGATGTTAGGCCTCGAGCAAAAGTAAGTTTACCGGCTACCTTACCCTCCGAACCGGAACACGTCATGACGTTATGGCGGCAGGAATAGGTAAGGCGGTGGTACCCAACCGGCTGAGTGGCTGCGAAACTCTGCCACCTAGTCAGGTATCGCGGTGTTAGTGACAGTAAGCCTTCGCTCGCCTTTTACGGGTTGCCTGGCAGGAAGGCAGATGGTCTATTCTTCAAAGGAGCCCAGACCAACACGGGGAAAAATTATTATTGTATTCTGTTGTTTCGGAAAATTACAAGTGATAACACTTGTGAAGTGAATACAAATTGTGTAGGTCTATTATATACTCTCTCCCTACCTCCTTAGGGACTTGGCGTAAAAATATGTCTCTATGTAAGTTAAGGAATTCCTCCAAATGTTGAATATGAAGAATGTAAATTGTATAAATTAGATTTGTCTCAATGCCCTTCTTCTTTCATAATCTTATCCAATTAAAAGACGCTCTCTTATGTATTTAACATTTTACAGTACACATATAATATAAAAAAATAAGCAACTGATACAGTAGAAAAGCGAGCTTAGCTTATCTCTGTCAAGAAAAAAATGGACTAACCAAACAGTAAATGGTATACAAACCAAACAGAAATAATGGCGTTAATTCTGTTGAACATCAACTAAACTTGTTTTAGGTGTAGATTATCATATTCTAATAAAAAAAAAAGAAAAGAAAAGAAATTGAAAATTTGAAACGTGTCAGAATAGTTCGTTTTTTTTACTGTTATATGATAGGCCAGCGAACAAGTACACAGGTCTCCTGATGGTAAGAGACAATGGCCCATTGCTGTTACAGGTGTGTCGCTGTCCGGTGGTCGGGATGTTAGGTCTATTATGCTTGTCTACTGTCTACCCTACCCTCCAGACCGGAACATGACAGTGTCAGTATGATGGCAAGAATGGATAAGGTGGTGGATCCCTACTCAGGCAAGTTGCTACACAGCACCCTACCACTAGCGCTTTAGTTGGTAATGACTCATTAAAACCTATGCCTACGAACTGCCAGAGTGGCTGATAGTCCATTCAGGGGATCCAAACCAACACAGAGGAAAACTAAATTACTTGCGCATTTTTTAGACTACACTAGCCTATAACTATAGTGGCGAGCACTGAAATTAAGGCTTTGTTTTCGTTCGTGTCCGCATCGACAGTTTAACATATCTTTTCAAGTATTTAAGTGAATATCCGACTAAGCGGTTTCAAAGTGAGAAGTGAAAGTGGATTGGCTATTGTCCGTCACAAAAGCGGGGTCCTTTCGTATGCAAATACCTCTCGGGGGAGCGCTGGTATTTTTCTTTTCAACTTCACGCATTTACTTGTCGTTTTTATTAAGTAATTTTTATGTTTGAGAACAGATTAGACGTATATTCTACTAATATTATAAATGCCAAAGTTTATATGTTTGTTTATTTGTTACTTAATCGCCTCTGTGGTCTAGCGGTTCAGTTGTTGGACTTGACTGCATGAGGTTCCGGGTTCGAATCCCGGGTAGGGCAACGAAAAGAAAATTTGGTTTTTCCAATTTTATAATTAAAAAAAAGTTGCTTGGGATTGGATATGAGCCCGGGTGGCGATAGGCTTGCCACCTATTACATTGTGGGACTTGTGTATTCGCCTAGTCGTGGGTGCCCTGGTTACACCTCTGCCTACCTCTTCGGGTATATGGGCGTGAAGATAAATTATATTTGTTACTTCTTTTTGCAAAACTGCTGAACCGATTTTCATGAAATTTGGCACATAGAGACCCTCTATGTGTGTGCCAAACTTGGAAATCTATACTAATATCATAAAGAGGAAAGGTTTTTTTGTTTGTTTGAAATGAATAGGCTCCGAAACTACTGGACCGATTTAAAAAATTCTTTCACGTTTAGAATGCTACATTATCCTTGAATGACATAGGCTTTGTTTGATTCAAAATCGGTGAAGTATTTAGCTAAGTTACGCAGGCGTAGCTGCGTGAAACTGCTAGTAACACATGAGATTGTTTTTATCCCGAAAAAATGTTTTTGCGGACCATTAACCGCAATGCCTTAACTAAATGCATTAACGGGCAATGCCGTGGGCAACAGCAATTTTTAAGATAGAAAACGAGCAGACTGCCTGGTGGTGGTAAGGGATGATGCCTATAGATAACATTTTGTTGCTGGTGCATCGCTATAATAGCAGGGATTTTAGGCCACGTGTGTACTTCAGCTCGGACCATGACAATGACGAGCACTGACGACAGTAGCAATAAGTTATTGCAATGGCGAGCTACTGCACAGTATTTTACTACACCACAGTAAGTTAGAAAGAAGTTGTACATACCTTAAAAAAGAAGAAACGTGAACGGCACGGTACGGTTAAAAGTGAATTAGGATTAAAATTAATATATCATTAATACTATTTTTGTAATTAATTATGACGCTTATTTAAAAACATAAATAAGATATTTAATACAAAAAAAATAAGTGAGTGCTGTGAATAAAATATTGAACGATGTATAAATATTTCATGTCTATAAAAATGAATTAAAATTTGCACTCCATTGAGCTTAGTACGCTGAAATATCTTTGTAACAACTTTTGACGACACATATTCCGCAAATAAATATATTTGATTACATTTCATTTCGAAAATACATATTTACATGAAACTTACAAAGTGTATTTTAAGTAGAAAATGTCCCTAATATAAGTAATCTTATAAGAGTTCAATTTTCCTCTCGAGCTACGAAATCCTACGAATCTTCTACTTTACTGCGTTCCTCTAGTACACTATAAATAATATCTAATAACAAATTAAAATATTTATATATAATCATAATATAATATATATATATACACAGAGGCAATACTGCAGGCTGGAAGCAAATAAAGAGGTAGGTTAGGCAAAGGTAAATTGTATATGCCCGCGCCGTTATCAAGTCATCAAAGATATTCATGTTCGTTGCCATCTCATGGATGAGATATTAAGTCGTAATAGCGGCTGTGGTCTAGTGGTCCGGTGTTGACGTTGACTACATGAGGTCTAGGGTTTGAATCTCGGGTCGGGCCGCTCAAAAGGTTTGTTTTTCTATCTCAATATATACACCATTTCCCGGTATTGTATAAGTGTCTAGTTTGCGATAGACCGACCACCTATCGCACTGTTGGAGTAAGTATTTTAGGCTAATCGTGGGTGCTTCAACTGTATCTCTTCTAACCTCTTCGGTTGTATAAGCCTGAAGATAACATGTTAACATTTAAATAGTTAACAAAATGTTAAATGGATCGTAATATATCTAAAATATCTTTGCAGTCATCTTTATGATCTAGAAACATTATTCAAAGAGCTCATTCTGCAAGCCCATCGTAACATTCAGGTGATTTTTCATGGAAACTGCCATAAAGTAGGGAAAACTTCATGTAACTAATACGCTGGTCACGTGCTTCGAGAAACGAGACAGAATACACTAGGGGAAGAGAGATGGAGAGAGATGTTTGAAATATTACGACTATTCATTTGGAGGAATAGTGCTACAAAATATGTTGGGTTCAGTTATTAATTTTAGATTTTTGCTCAACATTGCTACTCGATGTCAGTTATAAAAAGAGCATTGCCTTTATTGAAGGCCCTATTAATATTTTCATTCTTTTAAGCCCCCGTTTTCCTTGGTAAGGTAAATCCCCTCCATCCAACATCACGTGTATATTTTAAGTTGATTTTGCATCTAGCGGTCCGGTGTCGCACTTATCTTCTAGAAGTCCCAGGTTTGATTACCGGGTCGGGCTCCTCTATAAGGTTTATACGCACCTCCATCGTACGTCACATGTAGATTTTCTTCTAGAGATCCGAGGTTCGAACTCCAGATTGGGCAACAAAAGATTGAATATGTGCCCAGCTGGCGATAGACTTGCCACCTATCAGTTATCACATTGTGGGAGTTAGTGTTTTTGGCTAGTCGTGGGTGCTCAGGTTGTGAATCTGCCTTGATCTTCGTAGATATGGGCGCGAAGATATTTTATTTTTAACTTTAAATGTAATCATGTGAAAACGTACCTACTTCATAATTGGACTAGAACATTGAGACAACTGCCTATTGTACAAAATCCGAACTTACTTCGAACTACACCGAGATGGTAATTGAATAAAATATATTTATTGTCAAGTAAGTATGTTGGCGATCATAATAAAAGTGAATTGCCTAAACAAATCCTGGACCGAATATTTCTAATTATTTTTAAAAAAATGTTCGTGTTTCCAAATTTGTCTCATACGTACTTTAAGTCGTAACTAAATCTTAATGTTGCACCAATTAATGAATAAAAAAACATTAAAAAAAAATGTCCATTATTTTTTAGGCAACCAATTTTTAACATATTTTCTGATATACTAAATTTGCTTTAAAACCGATTTTATCCTATTATCAGCTCGGTGTAGGTCGATGTCGTCCTAACTTCGGATCTTAGACTACTAGCAAGGCTTTCTTCGACACTAATGAGTTGCGATTTGCAGTTTAAAATCGCAACCTTTATGAAAAATAAATTCATGGAATATCTCACAACAACGTCAAAACGGTTCAATTTTTTTTAAATCTTAGAATAAAATAGATTAGAACACATTGAAAAAGTAGGCAACTTCTTATCTCGATAAGAATTCCCGGAGACGAGTTGAATATCTTTAAATTGGGGGCGAAACTGCTGTGACGAGTTATATAATAATATCTAAAGAATACAGAATACCCTTTATTAAGTTATAATATAATAGAATACCCTTTATTAAGATATAGTTACCTAATGATCCCATGCCACAACCGCACATGCACGTAAACACATAACTTCACACCTAGTCCTTTACGTGATAAGCAGAGAGTACTGAACGCCAAATTTCATTATCCTCACAGACCTGCCTAGCTTCTACAGTTGTTACCCTTTCCATACAAAAAGACCGGTTTAGGAGAAACTTATTAACACTCTCGCATAAACCCCGAGGGATTTTATCGTAGAATGTCAATCTCAATATCCACCAACACAAATAGTTATAATTATTAATTAGGTTATAGGCTGTGGAGCAGCTTATCTGGATTGCTACCACTTATTTCCTATTCGTATTGAAATAACAGTATATGAGGTTGGTAGCATAGCTGATAGTGACTTAAGTGAAATGGTCGCTGGTAGACTTGCACCCTAAGATCCTAGCCATAAGAGTACCATAATTTATAATTATCTATGGTGTATTAGAGACAGTTGTCTGTTATCCTCAAGAGTCTTACAATATAAATGAATACAATAAGAGACTATTTAATATCGCACAAGTTAAACTGCAGCAAAAAGGACCAATATTTAAATAAGGTTATTAACAAGTACTTATGACAATGCAAATGTATTCTTGTTAAAACAATAACAATAAAACAGAGGAATCGAATAAGGCATCCCAGAATCGATACATCGGTACATCATGATATCGATCTCTCGATTATTGTCCCTTACTAGGCCTCGGTAATTACTTCTATTGTGATATTATCTGTGATATGAATGGATCTATGGGTTAGGACATATAATGAGCGGGAGTGAAATTATAAAGGCGTATTATGATTATCCTTAAAACAATTTTAAAGTAAAGACTATAAAAAGCTAGAAAAAAAAGAAAGATTATGTAATATTTGTTAATAGTTAAGGCATAACATCATTACTTAAAAATGATAATCAAACGGAAAATCAAACGGAAACAAAAGCAAGAAAAACAAAGAAGATCTTTGACAGCTGTCAAAGAAAAGCGTGACAATTAAAAAAATTACAGGTCAAGCACTTTACAGGTCAATGGATGAGTTTTGGCGCCATCGAGAGAAAAGATGGTCATAGTTTTTTCTAAATTATTGAATTTTGTGTTGATATTGAGTGAAATTAGACAATTTTGGTGGCATTTTGTACAATTTTGTTCAGTGAAAGTGCTCAAATGAAATAATCATAAAGAAATTAGCGTATCGTGTATTTCCTCGTTGCCGCCAAATCTCATTACATGAGCTTGTGTAATGAGGCCACCGCTTTACCCAAGAGCCTAACATGACTTACTGACGACTTATGACTAATGACTAATTTATATAAAATTTAAAAATAATTAAAATTTATATAAAATTTGATGTAAATTTCTACTTGACTAATGGCAAAATACCAACGTGAAGGCCAAAACCTAAAGAAAGAAAAAGAAAAAGGTTAATGGACAAGGATGACAAAACCTAACTAACTCTTTGCTAATCAAACTGAAGTAACTGACAAAAAACTGCAAAAAAACGATCGTGGCTATATCATGTACCATAGCACTTGATTTTGTTTCCCATCAACTTTTTTATAAGCAAGAAGACTTTTTTATATTTTAAAATGAATAGATATTAGAATTGAATAACGAGAAAGTTATTTGAAGTCTCAGGCTATTATTGAAATTTTTACAAAGCGAACGAAGTGAAGTGAATCAAAAGCAAGCAATTTGTATACTCTTGTCACGGGTGTTTTTAATCTATGATATACATATAAATACATAGATGGTCCTACAATACACACTGATATGTTTAATACATAAAAAATGCTGTCGTCGGGAATCAAACCTCAGCCTATCAGATAGGTGGTAGTGTTAGGCGTAAAAGCCCGTTTGTCAACGAGGCGGTAATAAGGTCCCATAAATATCGTCGGACAAATTACATTAATTGCAGAATAGACCTGCCTCCCTGCCAGGCAGCTTGTAAAAGGCGAGCATAGGCTTACCGTCACTAGCACCGTGCCATCCTACTGGGTGGTAGAGTTTCGCAACGACTCGCCCGGATTAGTACCACCGCCTAAGCTATAACGGCAAACATTGGACATTATGGAGGCAGGATTTCCATAATGTCCAATGTTTGCTGTTGACTTTTTCCGGTTCGGAGGGTTTGGTAGCCGGTAAACTTACTTTTGCTCGAGGCTTAACATCCCGGTCTTAGGTTGACAACGCACCATTACCAATTTTGGTGCCTTTAGGCTGCGTGAATTTCTTATCATCAGGAAATCCGTCTGCTTATTTGCCTTCCATTATCATAAAAAAACACACTCACACAATTGTCTGCTATCGTCAAGAATCGAACCCAAACTAATTCGGTGGCGCTAGACGTGCTCGCAAGCCCTCTCGACCAACGAGGCGGTCAATACATAATCGAAATTAGCGAATTTATTAATTCAATATTTATCCGGGTTTCTCTTATAAAAACAATAAGTCCATACTATTTAAATATAATATGCCCCACTATTATGATAGCCGTAAGAGAGCAAACAGACGACGTGATATGCAAATACAGACTGAAAGCGGCTTGTCTTTTTAATTAGGAGGATTTATATAAGGCAAGGTCTTCTTAATTATCATAAATATTTCGCTGTTTTATTCTTATTTTGAATATTTGTACTATTTGCCCCACCAGACCGAGTAGCCTTTACGTATACTGGGGATTGGATTCAGTTTAGTAGAAGGATAACGTGTTCTAATTGTTTTTCCCTTGTTTAGATAACACCTAACAAAACAACATTTTACAATACAATACAATACAATAACTCTTTATTGTGCACCAAATACAAATAAATCACAAATACATTAAAATAACTTACACTAAGAAGATACACAAAGGCGGCCTTATCGCCAAGGCAGCGATCTCTTCCAGGCAACCCTAAAGTATAGAACAAGATTCAGAGAGATACTGTTTAATGATGCTCTTAAAAATATACAAAGGCATCTAATACTAGACGTCACAAATTAATCTAAAAGCAGAAGCTTGTTTTAATTATTAGAATTTAAGACAAACAAGAAAAGTCAAATCCAAACTATATTACATTGAATGCAGAAAGTGACGCTTTAACATACGTTTGAAAATATAAATATTTGGAGCTCTCCTGACATCTACGGAGAGAGAATTCCAAAGCCTCACTGCTTCCGAAGTGAAAGAACGGCTATAGTAACAAGTGTTTCGAGAGGGAACTTGAAGAGTACAATTACCACTGGACCTGAGGAATTTTACCTCATTGTTACAAAACTTAAATCTCTCCTATAAATAAATAGGCGCAAATGGATCAAAGAGGATGGAGTACAAAAGGGAGAGGATAGGAAAGTTCCGGCGAATGTTGATAGGTAACCACTTGAGCTTAGCACGAAATTGAGAAACATGATCATATTTACGCAATGAAAATATGAATCTAATGCAAAGGTTCTGAAGACGTTCGAGTTTATTTAATAATATAACTTGTCTGCAGAAAAAGATCGCATTACAAGAGATTCAAAAATATTTTTATATTTCCTTTTTATAAAATGTCTTGAAGACGAAGAATGCTAGTTACAACATATCAATACGATTACATTAATATATTACATTATCGTGCCCCTAACGTATCTAAGCGTAGCTAGGTAGCCTAGGTAGATAGTAACCGAAAAAGTGACAGCTGGGTTATTTACACTAACAAAGACGATGTTTTTTTTAGCTTTTGGCATGGCCTTTGACTTTAGACAAAAGTAGAAATTTGCATCAAGTCAATGATTACTTCACGCACACTTTACCTGAGCAAAGTTAACAATTTTTTTATTTTTTTTACCTGAACAAAATATATCAATATGCAATCAAAATTAACTAATTTCGCTAAATATTTACATGAACTTTAATATTTACATAAATAGACACGGAAAAACTACAACTATGTTTTGTCTTGGTGGCGCCATTTTCGTAGCTTCTTTCTTTCTTTAGGTTTTGACATTCACGTTAGTGATTTGCCATTAGTCAAGTAGAAATTTACATCAAATTTTATATCAATTTTCATCAAGTAGAATTAGTCATCAGTCATAAGTCATAGTAAGTCATGTCAGACTCTTGGGTAAAGCGGCGGCCTCATTACACGAGCTCATGTAAGGAGATTTTGCGACAACCAGGAAAAAATACACGATACGCTAATTTCTTCACGATTATTTCATTTGTGCATTTTCACTGAACAAAATTGTACAAAATGCCACCAAAATTACCTAATTTCACTCAATATCAACACGAAATTCAATAATTATGAAAAAACTTCGACCATCTTTTCCCTCGATGGCGCCAAAAAACCCTTTTCGTAGCTTTGAAATCAAATTCAATACTTTCAAAATTTTAAATATAGAACGGTATTAAAAAATTTATGAGCAAAATTTGTCGATTTCGTGGCATTTATAAAATTTTGTTCACTTAAAACAGGTTTATTGTATTTTTTCGTTGCCGCCAAATCTTACTTGGTGAGTTTAGGTAGGGATCTACCGCTTTAACTAAGACGATAATGGTACGAGTATTTTGTTTAGGTTTAAGCCCGGTTTTGTAAAATCGGGTAATAGGTAGATGAAAATTAATAAAACTTAATTAAAAAAGTATCTTCACGCCCACATCCCCGAAGAAGTAGGCAGAGGCACAACCAGGGCACCCACGACTAGTTGCATACACCAAGTCCCACAATGTGATAGATGTTAAGCCAAGCGGGCATATAGGTACCCAATCCCGAGCAAAATTTTTTTATTAGAAAATTAGAAAAACCAAATTTTCTTTTTGTTACCTTACCCGGGTTTCAATCCCAGGACCTCATGAAGTCAAGTCCAACACCTGAACCGCTAGACCACACAGGCAATCAAATTTAATATGAAATTCGCTAAAAAAAACTAGACCAAAGAAAGCATCTAGATTTTCTTTCGTTATTGTAGGCAGATATTGAAATTGGTCATAGCTTTGTGATAGACAGATGAACATGCGAGTCTAATGCAGCCCCTCGACCTAATTTGTGCCGGATTAGTATCCAGTGACCGCTCGGTGTTTTCCATTATTTTTATCCAGTGTCTTAAGCCAGGGATTTGCTTCGATATTACTATAGCAAAGGAGACTTGCTTGGAATATTAAATAGGAAAAAAAGTGAAGACTTCAGTGAAAGATTTAAAGTTAAAAGGTTTTCTTTTTATAGTACAAAAGGGAACAAGGACAAGGAAGGAAAAAAAAAGTTAAAAGCATTTCTTTACATCATTTTCATTTTACTTTAAATAATCTCTGAATTAAATCATTAAATTCATCAAGGATGTTCTAAATAAGGCGGTAACTTGAAAAGGCCTCGAGCAAAAGTAAGTTTACCAATCTACCTTACCCTCCAAACCGGAACACGTCATGACGTTATGGCAGCAGGAATAGGGATGTTAGGCTTCGAAATAGCTTATCCTCCGAACCGGATCATGTTAATGGCTAGCACTGACGTTATGGCGCCAGGAATAGGTAAGGCGGTGGTACCGATGCGATTGAGTCACTGCAAAACTCTACCATCTAGTCAGATGTGTTAGTGATGGTATTTGGTAAGCCTATGCTCGCTTTTTACGAGCTGCCTCGCAGGAAGGCAGATAGTCATTCTGCAATGGAGCACGGCCCAACACGGGGAAAATAAACGGTTTAATATTTTAATTTCAACTCATCTTTATATATATAATTCTTCTGTAAGTGTGTATGTCACTGAACTCCTTCTAGACGGCTGGACCGATGTTGATGAAAGTTTTTGTGCGTGTTCAAGGGAATTCGAGAATGGTTTAGATTCACAATTTGGTCTCCTGGAAAATGTTTTTTTATTAATTTTTTAATAATAAGTCGTTGTTGATTTTGGAATGTTTCACATCGGATCCGACAGACTGCGCTACTGTCGAAGCATTAATGTCAAGCGATACGAAGTTTGCTGGGTCAGCTAGTATATATGTAAATTTTAAAGTGCGATAACCTTAAATATCGTTTACCTGTAGGGTTATAAAAAAATTAAAAAAATGAAATTGCAAAAAATAGAAACTAGTGAAGTCAATAATAAAACTTGTACTATTATCGATAAAAACTCGTGGGTAAATTATAAACAGAGCTGAGACACCTTGTGGTTTGATTCCTTATTCCATTACTGGCTACAAACCGAACCACATGAAATTACACAGTGCGATCGCTGTGATTGTGATTGGATATTGTCTCTTTTTCCATTTTCAATACTTAGTTCTGGTTTAGGGATCAATGGGCAGTGGAGTTTCATGTAATATAAATATCTAGTGTTATTATCGATATAGGTACTTAAAAGAATGATGTACCCTATTTTTAGTATACAGTATTTATAGATACTGCATTTAGGATAATAAACTCATTTTTAAAAAAATATGTAGAGAGCTACTACATAATATTATGTTAAACATTATACCTAAATAAACACACATAATATAATGATAACAGTCGAATTTTAGATAATAGTCTCTTGACGTAACACAACAATCAAGAAGATGGTTCTTCTGATAAAAAAACCCTCGTCTATAGGCACCATAGATGTTGAATGCTATCTTATTGCCAGGGTATTTGTGCAAGTCAATCAAACATCCAGAACGGAACACTACAATGACAGCCAGTGATACTATGGTGACAGGATTAGGCCATCGGCCATAGGATGGTTGTACCAATCTGGGCATGCTACTAGTTATATTACTATGATCCTGAGAAGTTCACTACAGGAAATTTTACAGTTTACATTAATGCAAAACAGCAAACAAACAAAAAAATTATTTTAACAATTTGTGAATATTATAGTAATCACAAATTTGTGGTAATATTAAAAGGTTAATCTAAATAATCAATTTAATTATATAAATTTTAAAAACATGCACATCACTATTAGTGTGAAACAAATAGTAACACACATACTCAGAAAATAAATAAATTTCGTTTTATTTTTATTTATTTCTATCAAAATTTTGGCATTATTTCGCTGTATTAGTGACCAACAAACCGACGTTTATTTTTACGAGCTACTTGGTAGAACAGCAGTTAAACGAATCTCCGCAAATGACTTCGAAAAAGGAGGTTATATTATGTGTGTCTTCTATATTTTTTAGTGTACAATGTTAATTGATTTTTCTCTCATTTCTATGTTAAAGCTCTTTTCTGAAAGTATTTTTTTGTTTGAAATAGCGTAATTTTGAGAGGGTTTCATTGCCACAAAGTCTGGATCCAGGGAAATTTTCAACTTTTGTATAATAAGACGACATCATTACTGACATTTAAGTGGATTTTTTGCAGCTGCGCTCATTTATCTTTTCTTTCATAAATATTAAGATTTAATTGTTATTCGTTAGTCTCGCTAAAACTCGAGAACAGCAGGACCGATTTGGCTCATTTCGTTTTGCATTTTTTCTGGAAGTTCAGGGAAGGTTTTAAAAATTACGAAAAAAGGTAAAACTAACTAGGAAAAAAGCGTTTTAATTTTTCCCATAAAACAGAACGGGTAGAACGAAGTTTGCCAGGACAGCTAGAAAAATTAACGAATAAAATAGTAAAACCCAGCTCACGCTTATCCATTGTTTTTACAGTGATCCTTTGTATTGTGGGTGAGAAGCGCAGATCGGAAATTACCATTTTTAGGGATCGGATTATCGGATACCTGGGATTTTGAGGTCGTTGTTCAAATTTCGATCGATTCGGGAGCTATTATAAATGTAGATTGCTTTAGAATAACATGCTTTTGTGGTGTATTTTTTTGGAACACGCAAGTTATTAAAAAGAATAACCTTCCATATTGGTTTCAAGGAAATTATATTTAGTGTCACTCAAGATTCAAATTTGTCTAGATATCTGGAAGTTTGAAGTAATGGAAAGAAATGAGATAGCAGGTTTTTGGATTGTAAAAAAATAACATACAGTAAACATGACCTTGAATATTTAAGCGCAGTAAAAATAGAAAGCTAACTAGCTAGCGGTCCAGGTGCTGGCTTGACTTCATGAGGTCCCGGCTTCGATTCCTGAGTCGGGCAATAGAAAAACGTGGTTTTTCCAAATTTCTATTAAAACATGTTCTCCGGGATTAGATATATGCCCGCTTGGAGGTACGTTTGCCACCTGTTAAATAGTGGGATTCAATGTCTTCAGTTAGTCCTAGGTGCCCGGGTTGTACCCATGCCTACTTCTTCAAGGATACGGGCTTGATGATATTTATAATCATGATAGAGTACTTACCGACTATTGACTGAAGCGGCGTTACCAACGCTATCTACTGAAGGTTTCCTGAAACAAGAGATACAGTTAATGAGTTAAGTTCTTCTAGATAGCACTTTTGGCTTTCTACGCCAAACCCTTTATTAGTACCGGGCTGCCTTGAAGAACATCGACTGCTATTCTACTAGCAACTCAAACTCTTGGAACTCGCAAGAAACGGTCAGTTTGTCTTTAACACTGTGACTGTAACTACATTGTAGATTTCTGACGACTGGCATTGGTACCACCACCTTAACTATTCCTGTCATCATGAAGTCAGCGCTGCCACATTCGTGCGTCAGTTTAATTCAGGGTTCAGTTCATTCTTCTTACATTTAGAAAACATTTTGTGAATTTAATAAAAAATACACTTTTTATGATATTGGAAGGCGAATTCCTGGTGGTAAGAAATTCACGTTGTCTAGAGACACCAAAGGTAGTGATGGTGCGTTGCCAAACTGAAGCCGGGTTGTTAGGCCTTGAGCAAAAGTAAGTTTACCGGCTACCTTACCCTCCGAACCAGAAGACGTCAACGGCAAGCACTAACGTCATGGCGGCAGGAATATGTAAGGAAGTGGTACCAATCCGGGCAAGTTGCTGCAAAACTCTACCAACACACATAATATACAAGAAAAAAAAACAAGATTCCTTTTAACATTTCAAGAACATTTTTATATCTATATATGTCATCTATATATAGATATAAAAATGAATCCCCATTTCGCGTTGCCATCGCATAGCATCTGAACCAATCGACCAATTTTGCCAACAACTCTTATTTTGTTGTGCTAGTTATTATCATAAAAAGATTCTGGTGAAGAGAAAATTGGGGAACATTCCAGGGAAAATGGGAAACACAATACTATATTTTTCCATGCAGTTTGTCGGTAGGTATCAACGTCAAGCAGTCCAAAGCTTGCCAGGTTGGCTAGAATTAAATAAATATTACTTGGTTACCTAGTCTCCTGACAGGTTAGGTTTGTAAACAGTGGTAGTTTCTGGTGGGTAGGATTAAACCAAGTCCCAATTTTAAAAACTGTTTATCGACCGCCTCGTTGGTCGAGTGGCTAGCGTATACGCCTAACTACATCGACTTACCGCGAGGCTCGGGTTCGATTCCCGACGGGGGCAGACATTTGTGTGATGAACATTTAGATGTCTGCATTTTTGGGTCTGGGTGTTTATTAAATTTATTCAGGTATCTTTTAGTATTTATATGTATTATTATCGTTGACTGACACCCATAACACAAGCATATAATTTGCTTACTTTGGGGTTAGATTCAATTTGTGTGAGTTGTCCAGGGATATTTATTTATTTTATTTATTATATCATCTATATTAACAGGGTTACTGGTAAGTATCGCATAAACTTTCTAGAGCGGCTTTAATACATCAAAAGCATCAACTTTTTTCTTACAACATTTAGGAAATCGCGAAAAAAGAATTTGGTTCTTCATACATTTTGTCAGAGGACGCGTAGAAAGGTTACCAGTAACTCTGGTTAAAAGAAAGTCGTCTAGTTCCACTATTTACAAATCAAGAGTGGCTAAACCGATTTGGATTAAAATTGGTGGGAAATTAAATTAGAGTCAGAAGAAAGACATAGGGTACATTTTATCAAGTTCGAATAGAAAAAAACATTTTAATTTTCTCATATAAACTGAACGAGTGTAATAAAGTTCGATGAAACAACTTGTATGTTATAAATCTAAATAATAATTTTGAATAAATTTAGAAGTACTAGGATATGTTGGCATAAACAAATATTTTTAAATATCTTACACACATATTCAGCAAATAAATATATATTTAATTTCATTCAACTTCTAGGCACAAGCCGGGCGGCACGAAGTTTGCAGGGACAGCTAGTATACTAATAAAAAAGAGTTTACATCTTGTAAAAGACATTTTATTCCATTTCTTATTTAAAATAATATACATACCTCCAAAACGGGTCCGCAACTCCTGAACCGTTTATCGTGAAATGGTTTGTCAAATGATAAGAAGTACATACATTCACGAATGGAACGGTATACATTTTTAAAACTGTGTTTTTAAAGTCTTAATTTTTTAAACTAAATATTTTTGTGATGTAAAAAAGTTTTATTTTTTGTATATGTGAGAAGCCAACAAACAAGAACACGGTTCTCTTAATAACAAGAGAAAACTGTTGGCAATAGACACCATAGATGTTACAGATTACACACACGTCGTACACAAAAACTCTTGAAAACGGTATACGCTTTAAGGCCTAAAAGTGTGTATATAACTGTGTATGTATTTGCCTAGAAGCATTTCTTCATGTACTTTTATTCATATTTTTGATCAATAACGTACTATATTCGAATTTTAATGATTTTATTCAAATTTCGAAGCAATATTAAAATCGCCTTAACCTTTTCTTACGTAGGGATGTGCGTATTTACTAATAAATAACGACAAGCACATTTTCGCAGCTTTACAACCGTCATTTTACTTAGAGTAAATAAGTCAGCTCTCGTTTTTTGTGCTACCTATCACAATTGGAAACCGTTATGGTTTAAACATTTTTTTGTTCACAACTAAAAAAAGATGTAATATCTAGCAAAAAATGAACTAGTTAGTAAATGTATTGGTTAGTAGCCCAATTTAAATTCAAATGCACGATTTGACATAATATGAAACATCAAAGGAGGTCCACAATCGTATAAATAAGTACTGGCAACAAAAAGCACGCATTCCAAATTTAAAATACACCGCAACCGTCACTAAATGCAACCTAGTTGACAGAAACGCCGACAAGAGATCTCGACCGAAACGAATTTAACAATAGTTGCACTTACCGCTCATAGATGTCGTTAGCACCCGCTGCGCAAACCCACGTGGAGAAGTAATTATTAAGCTTCCCCAAATAAAGCTAACTAGCTTATGCCCGTGTCTACGCCTTCTATAAACAAACTTAAAGTAAAAAAAATAAAAAAGTATCTTCACGCCCTTGTCCGCGAAGAGGTAGGCAGAGGTACAACCAGGGTACCGACGACTAGCCGAAAATACTAAATCCCACAATGTGATAGGTGGCAAGCCTATCGCCAACCGGGCTTACATCAAATCTCGAGCAACATTTTTTTAAATGGAAAATTGGAAAAACCAAATTTTGTTTTTCTTGCCCGACCCGGAAACCGAACCCGGGACTTCATGAAGTCAAGTTCAACACCTGGACCGCTAAACCACAGAGGCGACTAAAAATGTGTATTATCCCTAAAAATCGCACGAGTCACAATGCAGCTGCTTGTCTTATTTACGTGATTGAATCCTTACCATAACAGCTTTATCGCCTCCTTCCTCTAAAAACAAAATCTCAATCAGGTAAATGTCAGACGTTTCCGCTTCCGTATAATAACCGATTTTTATAAAACAATTTACACTTTACCAATATCCTTCAAATAATGAAACCTCGATTAAAAGTAGCAGTTTGCACCGAATTGAGACTTCGCGGTGAATACATTTCCAATATTTCATCATTTACCATTGCTTTGATATATTAATAAATTTTACTGCAAACCAATTGGATTATTGGCTTTGGAATAGTGAGAAAACAATGAAATACACAACTTTTTTTACTGCAGTCACTTCAGACATACTAGACATTTTTGAGCCTTGTTCTTAAAAAAAAAATTTGTGTGTGTACTTATGTAGACGCGTTAGAAGTTATACTTCTTCGGCGTAATAAGATAACAATCTTTTTAAAAATTTTATGTTTTGCCTTATTTTACATTTGTAGACAAAATGACACTAACCATAGAAAAAAGGTATTTCTAACTTCATCATGTCGGTTTTTCGTGACGGTGTGCGCGCGCATCGTAAAAATTTACCCTCATCATTTTTTCCTAACGCACCAAAAGAAGTAAACTTAAAAAAAGAAGTAATTTATTAATAGTCTAAGACAAAAATCCGAGTGCGCAAAACTGCTACTAACGTATAATAATATAAGATATTGATCATTTTCATTTGGTATACATTTTAATGTAAACAATTCAATTAAAGCCTCTAAAAAGGAGGAGGTTATTAATTTATAACTTTTTAATAATATAACTTTTTTGTGTATTTGTTTTACCAATAAGGAATGGATTTTTATATTTATTTTTTCGTAGGTGATTCCATGAGTATAAAATAATTCCAAGTAATGAGAATCAATAATTCAGAATAGAATAAAGTACCTATATCAAATAATGTGTATTTTGTTTGTATGTGAATAAAATGTTTATTCATTATAATTCTTAAATTTAAAATGAATACTGAAGCGAAAACCTCGTCACGACTCAGCTACGAGATCGTCACGATACCGACTCAACATCATACCGTCACGACACTGTCATGATATCGTCAGTAACAACGTTATTGTTGCGACACCATCACGACATCATCACTACATAACCAAGACAACGTCTTCACATTCATGATCACGCACCACCACGAAGTCGTAACTATACAACCCCAACATTGTCTTCACGTCACGACGCACGTCACGACCTTCACCAAGAACCTCCACCATACCAACCACCAATAAAATAATGACGACATAGCCAAGTGTATCACAATATCTTCTCCACCTTCACCATTACGCCATCATCACGACTCCATTACGATAAGGTCACGAAATCCTTACAGCCCCATCATTACAACTTTACGACGTCGACATAGTCACAAAATTGTCATGTCATCGTAACGACTTCATCACAATACTGTCACGACCTCATCACAACACAGTTACGAAAGTGTAACCACTACCGTTATCGTCACCATCACCATCAGTGATAATTGAACACCTCAGAAAGATCAATCTCAAAAGTCATCGTGAATCTAAAAAAAAAATTCATTTTTTTATGTTATATAAAGGCAAACAAGCAAACGGATTTTCTGATGGTAAGAAATTCACGCCGCCTAGAAACACCAAAGATGGTAATGGTGCGTTGCCAACCTGAGGTCAGGATGTTAGGCCTCGAGCAAAAGTAAGTTTACCGGCTACCTTACCATCCGAATCCGAACCGAAACACGTCATGACGTTATAGCGGCAGGAAAAGGTAAGGCGGTGGTACCAATCCGGACGAGTCGCTGCTAAACTCTACAACCTAGTCAGATGTCACGGTGTTAGTGACGGTGAGCCTTTGCTCGCCTTTTACGAGCTGCCTGGCAAAGAAGGCAGATGGTCTATTCTACAAAGGAGCCCGGACCAACACGGGGAAAAATCATCTTGATTATTATAAAAAATATATAAATATATATCCTGAATTATTATAACTTCTGTGTAGAATATGAGATTTATACAAGGAGGGAGGGAGACAGATGTTTTAGCATAAACGGTAAGCTTGGGTACATTTAGCAACTTGCCATAGTAGGGTTCACTGCCTAACGTTAATAGGTATTCCTACCCACTATCATGTTTACACATATGGCACCATATAAACCTTGCATAATAGGCCTAACACCCCAGATACAGGACGGCACTTATGCGCTATGACATCTATGATGTCTATAGTGATCGGTTTTATCATCAGGACATTCTTGTGTTTGTTAACTGTCTTCTCACTTAAAAAGTACTCTGGGCGAGTTGTAACAGGACTCCATCTCTAAGTCTGCCTGACTGACTAACATTTTGAATTACTAGATGACTCCACTAGCATCTGCGATAAGATCGTCATATCCTGACGCCAAATGGAATTATTAATAGGAGGACAAGGAAATGAGTGAGCACAAACTTTACAAATATAATTAACTTCATTATTTACTAGTCTCAATATCTTTTTAGAGGTTTTAACCCATTAAAGATAAATGTAGTATGATTAAATAGTTTTGATACTTTGATATTTAAAATTTGAAAATTATGTTTGAATAAACTACATATTTTGACTCGTAAATAGCTCTTCAATATTTTCACATTTGCTTTATTAAAATGGGTTTAAAATAATTGGATTTGACTTTAAGAATCTTAATATTGACATATACTATACGAGAAACTTTTATAGAATATTTATTATTTCAGATACTTATTAGCTACGCTAATTTCAAAAACTATACCGTATAATTCATGTTTATTAATAAGAGAGCAAATATGGAACAGCAGTAAAAGCATAGTAGTTTTTTAAGTAATCTGAATTCAACATAAAAATAACATAAATAACAAAAATAACATGTCAACTGCTTCCTTATCAAATTCATATTTGTAAGAGGCGAATGGCGGTATGTTTTCCACTAACACAGTGTTTGAGATAGGGCGGGGAGTTTTAATTTTTATGTAAAAATATTTAATGATACAAAAAGTAACCTTAATCCTGCCTTGCATAGAGGTTATAATACACTCCATCCGCATTCATATTAACTTAAGAGAAGCTGCAGGAAATTTTGTAACTTAAGTATCGAAAAACTTAGTCGATGTACAGTCAAACCAAATACAAATCGATCTTATTGTTATCCGATTCCGATTCGATTCTGATTTCCTCTCGATTGTCGTTTATGTCGGGACCTTCAAAGGACGCGACTAATATCTATATTCGTCACGGTAATACCGTAAATGATTCTAAACAAGCCATTGAATGATCCGTCTGAGAAATTACATTTTACTGAGTTTAGGATACTCGCAAATGTCAAATTAGAAATAAAAATCAATTTGCCCCGTGTTGACCCGGGCTCCTTTGCAGAATAGACCATCTGCCTTTCTGCCAGGCAGCTCGTTAAAGGCGATTATAGGCTTACCGTCACTAACACCGTGAAATCTGACTAGGTGGTAGAGTTTCGCAGCGATTCACCCGGATTGGTACCACCGCCTTATCTATTCCTGCCTGCTATTTGGAGGGTAAGGTAATCAGTAAACTTACTTTGACTCGAGGTCTAACATCTCGGCCTCAGGTTGCCAACGCACCACCTTTGGTGTCTCTAGGCGGCGTGAATTTCTTACCATCAGGTAATCCGTCTGCTTGTTTGCCTTCAAAATCATAAAAAAACACTTTTCTTGTAAATAAAAACAAACATTCAATAACAACCTTTGTTGCTGTCGATGCTCTACTCGTACTATTTTTTTTTGTCTGTTGTTTTGGAGGGCTTTTACCTATGCAGGTATGCCAGCCCACCTCGTACTATTTTAGCAACAATTTAATTTGTACTTGAATTTCTTTTTTGCAATAGCTATATGGTTTTGTGCGACTCGCCTTGATTATTATTAAAAAAAAGTATCTTCACACCCCGAAGAGGTAGGCAGAGGCACAACCAGGGCACCCACGACTAGCCGAAGACACTAAATGATTATTATACTATCTTAATAATATTATATGTCCTAAAGTAGATGCTCGTCATTGTTATATTCCAGTTTTAAGGATTGAGTAGCCGATAAATTTAATCAAGATGCTTAACCTTAGGTTAGATTAGGTTATTTGTTGTCTATAAGTGGTATTTACCTACAAAACGGAACACTAGAGTGGCGAATTTTGAAGTCATGACAAAAAAAATAAGTAAGCAGGTGGTATCAATCCATGGCGATCCCCTCAAAACTTTAGGTAGTCACAGTTACAGCGTCAGAAAGAAATAAATTGGCTTTTGCCTCTTACTGGCTGTGTAAAAAAACGGATGGCATATTTTTTTTACTAGAGCTCGTGATTAGTACGGGGAAAGTAGTAGTGGTAATCTGAAGCACAATCTTAATTAATTGTACATATTTTAAGGAAAGAAAAAAAAAAATAAAATGTAGTTCCAAAAATGCTAAATAACACCGATTATATCGGTTTAATTATAAGAAGATATAAACGAAACGACTCTACATTCTTTTACTTCAAGAACTCAATACAAATGACTTCATTAAGTACACCATTTCGGTAGTATTTATAAAAAAGGAACTCCCACATCGCGAATTTCCAAGAAAACTTGTCTAAACGCGAAATTCCTCGATAAATTCAATAAGGACCGCGAGTGATTAATCAGGACGTTACGAATAAGCAATCGATCACAGACTTGTTTCGCATCACTAAAGTTGTATTTCGCGGGAAAAAAGTTTAATTGTTTTTGAAAGTTGTTCACTATCCACTTTTTGAACACTCCGGAAATTACTTTTGAAATTCGAACGTTTTTAAACATACCAATACAATCAAAATTTGAAAATAAATTATATTCTATTTTGTTTTTTTTTTTATTAAATCGCAACGCAAAAGCCTGCGTTCATCGCGGCGAGCTACTTGTTTATGCGGTGACATTACACGCGCCCCTTGGAAAATTCTCTATCCCCTTGCACTTTACTCATGTGTGGGTGTATCCCTAATGTAGTAACAATCGGCAATCGGTGACCAATGAATCATTAATTTCTTGTTAAGAATCCGATTAACTTTCGCACTCCAAAATGTAAAACACACAAGAAAGAAGCATTAAATAGTTTATCTATCAAAATGCTAAACCTATTATAGTATTATCACTATACATATAAAGAAACCATTTTGATAAGTTTTTGTCATTGATGAAGTATCAAAAATATTTAACAATAACACTGAAAAGGCGGGTGTGATATCACAATGTCTATGCTGCATGCATACATTCGTATATACAACGACAAATATCAAACGTGACAAGAGATTCCATGAAAATTATAAACCGACTCCAAAGTGTCACAGAAAAACTTTTGTATGCGCAATGAAAAAAAATTTAACAACTTCGAAAAAAGGGTAAAGACGTATAAGTAAACAAGTCTTTTTTATTGATATCATCTTCTGCATGGGCATTGGGTCATTCGCATTTATTTTTCATTACTCTGAGCTGCTTGCGGCTTGGACTGATATCGTAACTAGCTGTTAAAAAATACAAGGCAGATCCTACTCTTTGTTCAAAAATACTTGATGGTTGAGAAGGCCTACACCTACTAGCCTAATACCGACATACCTAATAGCGACATAAATGGGGCTTGAAGTTAACTATTTGAGACCTAAAATTAACTTAACTTTTACGTGGTCAGAAATGACGCAAGGTAATCAACAGGTCTGTGATTTTATTTTAACCGACTCTAAAATGGAGGTTAACAACTCGTCGGTATATCTGTCGTCATTACTCGGTCCATTCGCTAGGATTTTAATGGATATTTCGAAAGGTTGGTCATGATTCAGAGATGGTCTTAAATAAATCTCACTTGGTAAAATGGGTAATCAATTAATTATACTTAACAATGCATATTGTTATTGTTTACCTCAGGCTGGATTTCACCGTCGAATTTAAACGCGATTAACGTAAAATACCTACCATTTAGTCAACTGTCAATCATGTAAATTTTATTGTTAAAGAAATTTTGATCATTGTAATTATTTTGTTTACCCCCGACCCAAAAAGATGGGTGTTATAAGTTTGACGTGTTTGTCTGTATATGGCATCATAACTCCCGAACGAATGAAGTGATTTCAATTTAGCTTTTTTTGTATTAAAAGTAACTTATGTGCTAGTGTTCTTACACATGTTTGGTGACAATCGGTAGAGCAGTTTAAAAGTTGTGTAAGGTGAAATTGGGGAGATGAACCAACTGTCTATAAATGTACTCGGATTTTTTTTTACTTTTTAAGGGTTTGAAGGTTTGTGTCGACGGTTTTTTAAATTTTTAATTTAATTTTATTATTAAACAATTTGACGTGGTAAATAAATTATCGGGGGATGGGGATAAAAAGATTGTCAATTTTGAAAAACTAATTATTATTGCAGTAGCTTATGAACGGGATCATAACCGGTATTTGAACTCATTTGCACTGACCTTTGTTTTACTAAACATGGTTTTCAATATGTTCGGTGAAATCAGCTCGTGGTATATTATTGTTTTATTGAGTTTAAATCTATACATATAATCATTGTATATGAAAGCCAATAAAGCCATTCAAAATTAAAGTTTTCGGCTACAGCTACCAGACCAGTTGAGTTACTCTTGAATCTCGATTCAAACTAAATTGGTAAGTAGATTTGAGTATGTCAATAGGGTATATGCGCATGATTCAAATAACGATAATTTTTTTTTCATATAATC